>PVJX010049128.1:0-11205 GCA_004027295.1 Dolichotis patagonum
TGTGTAATCCAGCAAAATTATCATTCTTTGTTCAAAGTGATTTTAGCTTGTTTTGTTTTGTTTTGTTTAAGTTCAACACACATGAAGGTATGGAAGCTGTTTTTAGGAGAATGAGCGACACTATGACAGCCATTCTTGGCTTCCCTATTGTCTGTTCTTAAAGACCTGAAACTCCCTCCTCGTCCTGCTCAGATCAATTGCATACTAGGTTGTTTCATGTGAATTCCCTGTATGTGACAAAATGGACAACTATTTGGAAGAAAACAAGAGTCAATATGATAGAGAGTGAATATCTCTGATTGTCTAGTTTTTAAATTTATGTCCCTTACATTGCTTTCTTGTGATCCACTTTGTTCTGTTCTGTTGTGCTTAATTTTACCCTTTTGATATATTGAATGTATATTTGAGTGGGTAAGATGGATGACCATATTGCTGGTTTTTTTGTCAGATCATGGAACAGAACTGATAACAGACTCACAGTTTGAATGTCTACTTTACATATTTTAACTTTATAATTTAACAACTATTTCTAAGAAGTCAGTATGTAATTTGTCAAGTAATAATTTCTTAGGTTTTTTTTTTGTTGTTCTTTTCCTTTTTCCCTTGGAAATCTGTATTGTTGCTACCATTTATGCTGTTTTTTTGTTTTGTTTTGTTATTCTTTCTTCTCTTTAAATAAAATAAAATTTAAAAATCTCCATGAACACATGGAAATTAAATAACACTCTACTGAACAAACAGTGAATCAGAGATGAATTTAAAGAAGAAATTAAACAGCTTCCACAATTAAATGATAATGCAGAGACAACATACCAGAACTTCTGGAAGCAATGAAAGCAGCTCTAAAATTAAAACAAATAACAGTGATCTCACATCAGGAAAACTGAATGAGTTCAAATAATAATCTAATTATGAATATTAAACTTCTAGAAAAAGAAGAAAAATCAAATCCAAAGCTCATACAAAGAAAAAAAATTATAAAAATCAGAGAAAAATATTATGCAATTGAGATTAAGAAAATAATACAAAGAACAATTATTTAAGTAAAATTGACAAATCATTGACCAATCATATCAAAAAAGGAAAGAAAAGACTCAAAGTGATTCAGTTAGGAATAAAAAGAGTGAAACCACAATAGATCATGTAGAAATCCAAACAATCATCAGTACTTATTTTGTGAGCCTTCATTCTTTGTTAGAAAACCACAAAAGAAATGGATAGAACCCTAGATATGTAAAAATTACTAAAGTTAAATCAAGAAGATATAAACATTCTAAAAAATTCACTGTCAGTTGACAAAAGTCAAGTTGTAATTAAAATCTTACAAGCAAATTAAAGACCAAGCACTGAAGTGATCACTGCTGAATTTTACAAAGTATTTAGTGAAGTTCTAACTCCATTACTCCTCAAACCCTTAAAAAAATGAAAGGACACAATACTGCCAAAATCATTCCTGAAAGGAAGTATTTGTCTGAAAACAAATCCACAGAAAAACCCAATTAAAATTATAATGACTTGCAATCTCCACTTGAGTATAAATACAAAAATTCTCAATAAGATATTTGCAAATGGAATGCAGGAAATCATCAAGATGATTATACACCATGACCAAGTTGGATTCATCCCGGGGATGCAAGGATGCTTCCACATACAAGAATCAATAGATGTAACACACCGTGTCTACCATCTAAGTGCTAACCAGGCCTGACCCTGCTTAGCTTCCGAGATCAGACAAGATCGGGCGCATTCAGGGTGGTATGGCTGTAGACTGTAACACACCATGTTACAAAACCAAAGACAAAATCACAAGATTATCTTACCAAATGCAGAAAAAGCATTTGATAAAGTCCAGCAGTCAGGCTGTGGATTTAGCTCAGCCACATAAGTGCCTGTCTGGCAAGCAAGACGTCATGAGTTCGATTCCTGGATCAAAAAAAATAATCTGGCAGTCAGTCTTGATAAAACTCCTAGAGAAAACTGGAATATGATATTTATCTAAATCTGATAGAAGTCATCTATGTCAAACCAACAGCCAACTACATATTAAATGATAAAAACCTCAATGCTTTCATTCTGCAATCAGGAACAAGACAATGATGTCTACTATCAATAGTCATATTCAATATAGTTTTCAAAATATTAACCAGACCAGTTAGACAAGAAGAATGAAAAAAAATATTTACATCATTATTATTTGTAAGTGATATGATCATTCTTGGCTTAAATTTCGGATTTCTGTGAATAGAATTGCTAACTGCTTTTTTACAGGTTCCTATTGTAGAGAGTACTGGTTTCCATCTTTCAATTTTTCAGTCTAAGGATTTCTTTTTGAGTTAAATGTGTTTCTTGAATGCAGCATATTGTTGGTTCCTGTCTCCTGGTCTATTATGCTAGTCTATTTCTTTTGATTGGTAAATTGAGACATTTTACATTGATTGTGTTCATTTAGCTCTGTCACATAATTTCCTGTTGATGGTTGCCTATCTTTCTCTTCTTTCTAATCCTCTGCCTTTCCTGGTGGATTCTTTCTATTGGTGTTCTTGGGATTGTGGTCTTCATTACTTTTTTCACAAATATCCATCAGAACATTTTGGAGAGGTGGTTATGTGGTCAAGAATTTCTTCAGTTGTTCTTTGTCATGGATGTATCTTATTTCCCCAGTGATTTTGAATGATAGTTTTTCAGGCTACATGAATCTAGGTTGGAGGTTTTTTTCTTTCAAGATATGAAATACTTCACTCGAAGTTTAACTTGACTTAAAGTTTGTGTTGAGAAATCTATAATGATTCTGATTGGCTTTCCTTTATAGATGAGTTTTTTTCTTTTCTCTGATTTTAATCTGTTCTTGTGCTGAATTTCTAGAATCTTCAATTTTTTTTAGTAAACAAGTTAGAATGTATTGGTAAAAAGGAAATAAAAAGGATGATTCTAACATGTATTTAAAATATTAACAAAATTATAAAAAGTTAAACTGCAAAAAAGGCAGATATTAAAATTGTCTTAATGGCTACATAATACAAATGAATTGAATCTTTGTATTATATGCTTGGTGTAGATTTATTTTGCTCATGGCTAATTGGACTTATATATGATTCACTTATTTGTATGCTAAATTCTTGTTCAGTGTTTGGGAAATTTTCTGCCATTACTTCTGTGAACAAGATCTCTAGGACATATATGTTGTCTCCTGCTTTCTCACAGACTTTAATAAATCTTATATTATTCCTCTTTACATTCATCTTAGAGTTCTTGGATTGATTTTTCACAGTCTCATGCTATTTTCAAGAAACATTTATTTTTGTGGTCCTTAATCACAATCCTGTTTTCTAGTTCTGCTATTCTTTCCTAACTTTGATTCAATCTGTTTCAAATATATACAGGGTAATTTTTAGACTCCTGTATAATTTTTTGAATTTGTTTCATAGATCACATTTCTTTCTCATATTGGCCTTTTATAGCTTCCATCATCTACTGAAGATCTTCAAATTTTATGTGTGTACTGTAGTTTCACTAGCTAGGCCTTTCATTTTGATGGTCATCTTTTATTATTACCTGTGTGACTATTTCTAATTTTATTTTTATATAGACTCATTAATTAGTTTTTTTGTTTGTTTTCTTCTGCTATCATATCAGAAGGGTTTATGTGGGTTCCTTCTGTTTTTCTCTATCTCATCCCATGAACATTTCCTATGTGGGCTAGATGTCTGCAGCTTCAATTTGCTTCTCCACTTGTCATTTTCAATTTGTAAAATTTTGCATTGATGTTTATAAATTGATTATTGTAGGTAACTTTGTCACTAGTGTTGATGCTTCTCTGAGTAATGTCTAATCCTCAAGAGATATCTTTTGTTTGTAGCTGACTCTTGGTCATTGTGTCTGTCTCTGGTTAAAAAAAGAGTCTAATTTCCAAATTTATTGAGGATGAGTGGTTGCTACTTATTTGGATCAACACCCAGTTCTTTGGGACTGCACTATGGTTATGACCCCAGAAAACTATCATGAGTCAGTAAGTCCCTTGATATATCTAGAGGGGCATATGGTTAGGGATAATGAAAGACAGAGAGACACACTTTTAAAGTATACAGGGTTCTGGGAGGTTAGTGCCTCAGGATGGAAAGAGACAATGACACTCCAGGATAGCCACGATTAATTGGATATACACAATAATCTGAGGGAGTATAAAATAACTCAGATGGTAGTAGTGATCTTATGCTAAGAAAATCTTATGTGGATCAAGAACATTTTGGATAACTTAGAGGGCAGCAACAATCTTATGCTAATGAGGATCTTTATGTTGATGAGGACAGTAGGGAGAGATGACAGTTCAAAAAGGGATTTGTCCTTTTCCCAAAGTGCAACTCTATTTTTATTACTACTCAATTCTCAAGGACCCAGGGTGTCTTTAGCTGATGTAATTTTGCCCTGAGATGTCACAGCATCACACTGAACATGTCTAATGTGACCAGAGGCACATGCAGTTATGTTTCTGAATAGTATATCTGGCTCACACAGCAAGATACTAGGCCACAGAGAATACATAATCATAATTTAATTATGAAATGATTTCCCCCCAAAATTATACAGAATTATTCTCAGCAGACAACCACAGTTCTGTGATATAAAGGAGAAAAATAATTTACTATAGGTTTGGCACCCTGGCTCATGTAGTGAAAATTGCAATAACATTAGCATCAAGTACAGCCTAGATACTAACAAAATGTGCTATTATTTTGGTACCTTTAAACTCAGGAACAAGATCTACAGTTGTATAATAAAATCCAACATAACACAGGAACTTGTATGCACTGTTTCCCTTTAGTTGAGTGATTTTACATTGTGTATGGGGGAGTTGGAATTTAAGAGGTAGAGGGAACAAAGCACAGAGCTAAATGCAGAGAAATACAGCAGAAGCAAGTCCAGAGGACAAAGAATGATCACCCAAGCTTTGTGAAATTACAGAAGATGACAGGAGAGAAAGACTAAAGCAGAAAGTGAAGAATATCAAAGTGAACAAGAAAGACTAGAGATAGTGTTTACTCACCTGAAAATTCAAAAATTTAAGAAAGGAAGTTGAGAGAAGAAAAATCAGAGGTGAGCAAAACAAATAGTAAAAGTAAAAATCGAAATAAACAAAAGCAACCATATAGAAAAAGGAAAATGCAAAAAACAAATGGAAAAAATAATAAAACTCTTCTGGTGTTAACAGTTCTGTGGTAAATACCAGATCAGAGCCAAGATACGTGCTGAGTAACCCTGCTTATCTTGCAGTAGGATTTAGTGCTGTGTGCCAGGTTTATATTGGCCTCCAGATATGGGGTCTGAGCTAGTCTTCAGCTAGCAAATTTTTGAATGTTTATTAGCAGCCCACCCATGTCTCCTTATCCTGTTTGCCTCTGTGTCACTCTCCCAGTTTCTGTAGCACCCTCAGGCATAGACAGCCTGTGGCTGCTACCTACCTGTGTACAGTTGATTCCTCCCAGTCCTTTCACAGCTTCCTCTGGTCCACTTACCATCGTTCATCTCTTTCTTTCCATACCACTTGCTGCATGGTAGGATGGTATGGAGTGGGTCACTGTGACCTGACTCACTGCTCCTGCAACTGTTGTGGAGACAACCCAAAGCTGCTCAGTCCCACTTCAATTTTCTTTCCAGTGGTGGGAGTGTCAACATCCCACTGCTCTGTCATGGCCCAAGGCTGCTTTATTCCCATGTATCACATTCCCACTCTCAAGCCACTGGTTGGGGTGAAGGGAGAGCCATGTTGTTCCAGTCACTACTTTCACACTGCTGCTGTGACCCTTAACTTTGCAGCCTCACTGCTTCTGCCGGCACCATAGAGACAACCCAATGATGTTTACTCACTCTTCAGTCTCCCCCACTTCAAGTGGAATGCTGACCTCTCACTTGTTGATGCACCACGGCCCAAGGCTGCTTAAATTGCATGTGTCTATATTCCTCTCACAAGACACTGGTCATGGGACTGAAGGGATCATGATGTGCTCCACTCGTTACCCCCACTGCCACTGCTGCTCTGGTCCCTAACCTTGTTGTCCCTGTAGGGCTGTTAGCCACCCTGTCATATGTGAAAAAGAAACAAACAAAGAATCATACTAACAATAAGACACAAAAACCCTGGCTACCTATTGGGAAGGGATCAATTCTCTGTTCTCTAGTCACTTGTCCCTATGTGTGCTGGCCAAATTTGCTGCCAGGCTGCAGCATCCTGTTTGGGAGGATGCCAAAAAAGGAAGGGCTCTTTTATCCTAACTATCCTGTGTGGCCTCAGTGAGGTGGACGATTTTTCATTGCACCTTTAATATTTTTTTTTCTTTTGGTGGAAACTTTCACATTGGTGCTCCTGCTCTGCCTGTGGGTGGAAGTCCCACTGGCAATCCTGTGGGCTAGATCACAGTTCTATTAAGTTTCATATCTATGGATTTTTTTTATCTTATTTCAGACTGATAACAGCATTAGGATCTATGTCCCTTCTTTCTTCCAATTACTTGTGCTTTTAGTTGATTTCTTCCAAGTAGCTATAACTTAGTTCCTACCCTATTTGGCCATGGTGAAATTCTGAAGCAAATACATTGCTATAGCATAAAGAAAATGTAGTAGCAGAAACCACACAATTTGTTTTGTGTATGATTATTTGTGTTTTCTTGCTATATTTTATTTTGCTATTTTTATAAGATATTGAAAAAAATCCATATTTTGAATAAAGGGTCAACAATATTGGGTTGATATTGGGAATGGTGTTTGTTTTGCACTCTAAAACCTTATAACATCATTAGTCTTTTAAAATAGAATTTTCATATGATATTTTTTGAATGAGAAAAAATTACTTCAAAACAAGAACAAAACATTCTGAATTTCTCTGACAAACCTGCATGAAGGCCACATCAATTTGAAATTTAAATGAAAAGTCACTATGAAAAAATTTTACACTAATTTTCAGGTTTATACCAGTGAAATTGTATATGCTTTTTCTGTCTTGAAGTAGTTAACATTAAATAAATAGTAATAGAAAATCAGGCTAATCAAACAAAAACACTTTTTAGGAAACTTGGAAACTTTAATGGGTATATAATAAATTCTTATGCCAATAACTACAGTGTTGTGGTACTCAAAAAAAAAAAACCCACAGGATACACGGTAAATAGAATCAAGGTACTATTTAATTGACAGTTATATCTAAATTTTCTGTCATTCCTTCCACAGGCTAACTATAACAATATGAGATTCTTAACAATTTTGTTTCTTACAGAATTGATATTGATAATCACTTAGAATCTTATGAAGTTTGCTTTCCTTTCTACAATTTTGTATCTTTTACTACTTATTTTTTATTATCTCCTGGCTTAAATAATCAAATAAATAACTTTCAAAGGAGGTGTTTGGGAAACTCTAACATGGTGAACTTGCAAAAATTAATTTAAACCTAACTGAACTTCTGAGCCATCACAATATTGCTTTAAAAAAGTTTTAAGAAAAATGCATTTGGTGTCATAGATTTTCTATATAAGCAAACTCAATAAAGGGACTAAAAAGTATCGAGAGAAAAGATAAATGAAATGACACTAAAGATATCAAAGTAAAATTTTCTTCTCTAAATTGAAATTGCAATGTTTTTATTTCTATGCTTGAATCCATGAGGAAAGAACTCAGATCAATGTCTATATTACTTGATATCTATGGATTTGAAACTGTAAACTATCTTAAGAGCTCTTTTGGTTAATCTTTTTTTCCTTTATGTGAGAGTATCTCTAAAGTATCTTAGAGAAGGCACAAAAGAAGGACTAGCATGCCTAACTGGACTATGCTCAGTGAACTCCAAGCAGCCAGCAGGGCCCACAACCAACCCTGGGAAGTGAGTGGGCGTGCTCCTGAAGAATCCCAGCATTCATGGGGATAATTTGGAACTCATCCCTAGGCAGTAAGACCATGCCCTGCATCTGATACCAACATAAGGCTCATGACAGGGACTAGCAGGCCTAACCTAACTATGCCCAGGGAACTCCAAACAGTAAGCAGGGCCTAGAACCCACCCCTTGGGCCTGACTGTGCATTGTCCTGTGAAATCCCAGCCCATGGGCCAACCTTGGAACTCTGCACCCAGGGGAATCTTGGACTACAGCAGATTATGAGTGCTAGCTTGAAGGGAGATTAAGTGACTGCCTCAACAAAACAAGATCTCATCTGGCTCCAGTCAGCTTGGTGAGTATGCCCCTAAAATAGAGCTGTACGGTGGCTAAATAGGGTCAGTAGTAAAGCTCCCTCCAACTAACTGTAAGACCTTGGTAGGTCGGACAAGAGTGAGGGTGAACCCTTCCTACACACAGAAAACATAAGGCAGAGTGAGAAGTGTGTCAAAAAGGACTCCCACAACTTGAAGAAGATCAAAAGGGCTTATGAGACACACAGGCACACAATTGGGACACAGCAGGGACTCAGCCATCAAAATCACCATAGACAGGGAGATATTCTAAAAAATTTTTCAAAGAGAATAAAACAAAAGAGGGAAGTACAGAGCAGATCAGAAAAGGACAACATAGGCAACACAGTATTTTACATTAAGACAAAAGGACATCAACAGTACCTATCACGATATCTCTTTCTCTGCTATAGTTGAGCATAGGTTCAAATGCAATAATATCAAACATAACAAAATAGTATAAAGCCACGCATAGAGTGAAAGAATTGCAGGGCTTTTTGAAATGAATAACAGAAAATGATCGATGGCTACTATAATATCTCATTTTCAATAGAACAATTTTGTTTAAACTATCACACATATTCAAATCCCAAAAAGACACAATGTGATAGATAGAACTAATGGTAGTAGAAGAATAGAAGCATGGTAGGACTTCTAAGAAGGATGATATTAAATCAGCAATAGCTGTCATAATGTTCTGTTTTCTTCAAAAGAGCTGTTCATATCATCATGCATTATATAGTCAAACAAACAGAATGAAACCAATCCAACTGATGATTGAAAACAATGAAAGGCTTCAAAGCTATGAGATGGGACTCATGCTTACCATAAAATCTTATATACTCTTATCAATTCTCATACTAGGGAGACTATATGGTATTTACACTTGTGAGTTTGGTTTATTTCACTTAAGAGAATGGTCTCAAGTCATGTCAATTTATTATAAATATCTCTATTTTTTATTTGAAAGAGAATAAAACAAAAGGGGGAAGCACAGAGCAGATCAGAACAGGACAACATAGACAACACAGTACTTTACATTAAGACAACTGGACATCAACAGTAGCTAACACCATATCTCTTACTCTGCTATAGTTGAGCATAGTTTCAAATACAATAATATCAAACATAACACAATAGTATAAAGTCATGCATAGAGTGAAAGAATTACGGGACTTTCTGAACCAAATAACAGAAAATGATCAGTGGGTACTATAATATCTCATTTTTGATAAAAAAGAAAAAAAATTTGTTTCAAGTATCACACATTCAAATTCCAATAAGACACAATGTGATAGATAGAGCCAACGGTAGTAGAACAAAAAAAGCATGGTAGGACTTCTAAGAAGGATGATATTAAATCAGCAATAGCTGTCATAATGTTTTGTTTTCTTCAAAACAGCTATTCACATTATCAAGTATGATATACTCAACCAAAACAGGATAAAACCATTCCAACTGATGATTGAAAACTTTGAAAGATGTCCAAGCTATGAGATGGGGACTCATGCTTACCATAAAGTCTTATATACTCTTATCAAATCTCATATTAGGGAGACTATATGGTATTTACCCATGTGAGTTTGGTTTATTTCACTTAAGAGAATGGTCTCAAGTTGTGTGCATTTATTTATAAATATCTCCATGTGATCATTCTTTATAGCTGAGTAGTACTCCATTGTATAAAAATGCCACAAATTTTTTATCAATTCCTCAGCTGATGGGCACTTAGGTTGTTTCCAATATCTGGCTATTACAAGTTGTGCTGCTATAAACATGGGTGCACATATATCACTGTGGTATGATGTTTTCAGTTCTTCTGGGAATATGCCTAGAAGCGGAATAGCTGGGTCAAATGGGACTTGCATACCCAGCTTTTTGAGGAATCTCCAGACTGACCTCCACAGTGGTTGCACCAGTCTACACTCCCACCAACAGTGTGGAAGACTTCCTTTTTCCCCACAGCCTCTCCAACACTTCTTATTGGTACTGTTTTCTATCCTGGCCATTCTTCCTGGAGTGAGATGGAATCTCAGTGTGGTTTTAATTTGCATTTCTCTCATGACTAATGATGATGAACATTTTTTCATGTATTTATTTGCCATTTGTATTTCTTCATCTGAGAACTGTATTCGCGGCCTGTCTCTTTGGGACCCGAAGCTCTGGGACCCGCAGAGTGGACCGGGCTGTTTGGATTGAAAGTCTGCGCAGACATGCATCTCGGCACCACTGTTTGGGACTGGTAGGTCTGCCCTTCATCTGCAGGGAACTGCCCAGAGACCAACATCTGGGCCAGGTCTATTTGGGCCTGTATCCCCACACTTCACCACCAGGAAATCTCCCAAAGAACAGCATCACAGCTTGTCTCTTTGGGACCTGAACCTCTCGGACCCGCAGAGTGGCCCGGGCTGTTTGGATTGGGAATATTGTGGAGACTGTATTCATTTCAGATGCCCATTTTTGGATTGGGTCTTTGAATTTCGAGGGTATGATTTTTTTTAATTCTTTATAAGTTCTAGACAGAAGTCCTTTGTCTGAGGCACTATCCATGAAGTTTTTTTCTAATTTGTGGGTTTTCTTTTCACTCTGCTGGAAACCTCTGTTGACATGCAGAAACTCTTTAATTAAATGTGGTCCCAGTTATTGATTCTGGGAAGTACTTCCCGTGTAATTAAGTTCTTGTTCATGAATTCTCTTCCTGCCCCTATATCTTTGAGGTTTTTACCTACTTTGTCTTCCAGCAGTTTTAGTGTTTCTGTTTTAATATTTAGATCTTTGATCCATTTAGATTTTAGTTTAGTGTATGGTGATAGACATGGGTCTAGTTTTAGTCTTCTGCATATGGAGAAGTTTTTCCAGCACCATTTGTTAAAGAGACTGCCATTCTTCCAACAAACATGTTTGGCCCCTTTATCAAAGATAAGGTGTTTGAGTGAGTTTGCGGTTGTGGTTGTATCTTCCAATCTATTCCACTGATCCTCGGGTCTGTTTCT
>PVJX010049129.1:0-11233 GCA_004027295.1 Dolichotis patagonum
AAACTTCCCTTGTGCCTCAGAACTTTTCAGAGTTTCAGTTGCAGTGACTCAAGGGAGAGGGCACTACCAAATCTTCCGAGTCCCACTCAAGTGGTTCCACACAGATGAGACAGTCCAGACTGGTGTTCTGTCTGGTACTATCCCTGCCTTTCCGAGCCAGAAGCTGACACTCCACCAGTTTCCATCCATGATGTAGTTATCGGAAATACTCTCAAATTATGGAAACATTTCACCAAATCCTGTTTTTAGTGCTCTTATGCATCTTATCACATGATTGTGTTATCAATTCATTAATCTGCAGGCAAAACTTTACAGAAAATGAAGCCAAAAATTAGAGGATATTGGAGCTGCTAGCCAGATGTCATTTTAAAACCAGAAGTCTGAGCCCATCCTTGTTGATAAGGGGATAAGATTCAGTTCCATTTGTGAAAGTGAAGTCTGCCTCCTGCGGCAGACACTTGATTGAATCAAAGAGAGCTTTTCTTGGACTCGGGATAATTGCCTCAATTCCCCATCGAGTGCATGACAATTGCAGGCGCGCTGTTTTAGGGAATGGGGGATGGGAGGTCTAATTGCTGAGCTTGGTTTTAAGAACAGGCTGCTTTCATCTTGTTCTTCTTTGGAAATAATGAGATTTGTAAAATCGCTGTAAATATATGTCTGAACATGCAGCCCTCCTCACCCCTCTCACCCCATGATTTCATAAGCAGCTGGTGTTACCATAGTAGTTGCACAGAATAAACTCACTCCTTTGGAGACATCTGTATCCAATATAGACTCTCTGGCATGTCTGTGTCCCTCGCTGTGTGGAACATGATGGAAGGCAGGCTCAGCATTCTGGGCCCTCGCCCCATGTACTTCTCCATATCATGATGTGAACAGCCACTTCCTCTCCAAGTCTTATAAATGCTACAAGGATTTTCATTTTCCATCAGGAGGATGAGATTTTCTTTTTCTTTGTGATCTCAGAAGTTCTTACAGCTGGCACTTTGCAGCAAGTGAATAAAAGGCTGCAAGGCCCTTGATCCTTCCATGCGTTCCACAGCCTCAACATCCTAAGAAACACAGAGTCCCAGGTTTTCCTTTGGGTTTTACAAGTAAAAACAATAGACATAAAATGAACCATAATTGATACCCAGAGTTGAACAAGATTGGGTGATGGGTGTGTATAAAGATCCATGTCCTAGTTTGTTCTCCATTTTCTCTTTCTGAGTTTCTTACTCAGTGAAATCAATCGCCAAAGTGATCATAGGAAGTATAGTTTTACTATAAATCCTGATGAGTTATTTAAAATAAATTATAAATAGATTTATGTGCTTCAACCCAATCTTCTCCCATTTAGAACAAAGGAGTTTCTTTCACCAAAAGAGGCAGTTTTTAACTAAGTCAGCAGTCTACTAAGGAGGCTTTCCATACGTGGCCCTCAAACAAGCAATGTTGAGGTCTCAAAAATTATTAGGCTTTTTCAGCTTTATCAAAATCTGGGGGTAGGGCCCATTAGTCTGTTTGTGCAAGCCATCTGGGTGATTCTGATGTATTCTAAAAGGCAACGGATGATGTGGAATTGAAAACAAAATTAGTGTCTCCATCGCATGTTGGTTAGACACTCAGTAACGTTGGACCCATCTGCTTTTCTGGTGAGGGCACACCGAAATGAGCTTCTGGTTTACCACAAAATGAACCCTCATAACAGTCCCAAGTCATAGGTAATTGTTGTTCTTCTTTTCAAGCTGAGGACCAAGGCTCTGCCTTAGGTCATCCAGTTTAATCAGCAGTGGTGGAGCATAAGAAAGTGGGGTAACTCAGGCACCAACTCAGGAGGCAAACCTGGGGCTTAAAATGCATGCATTGTTAGGGACCTGGGAAAGAACTGACTATTTTCACAAGGAATTCAGGGGCACTCTGCTGGGAGAATCTGAGCCCAGCCCTGTTCCCAGAGTAGGAAGGTAAGGAAGAGTCTCAGGAAAGATAGGGTAGGCTACATAAATTACAGAGCATAAATACAGAGCATAATTTATGCTCTGTGGTGTGTGAGCATGTTTGCTTCTACAATCGCATTCAGATTCCTATTCAGAGCACAGACTCCTGCACAAAGTTCCTTTCTCTGTGTTACAGTTGACGCTACTGGAATACTTCCTACATTTTACTCCTATTTTTACACTTAACTGCCCCATTTTGTACACTTAACTGCCCCATACTGTGGTCATTAGCTAATAGAACAGTCTCCATTACTCTAGATTGAGGATGGAGCTTCTGATTGACTGGATTTCCAAGAGGTAATTTCAAGTGTGTCAACTAATCCTACCTGTGACTATACAGATGTTTTTGCTTATGGACTCATTAATTAGAATTTGATTTCCTTTGCCTTGACCGTATGGTAAAAACCTGTGTAAGCCAGTAGACCTTCATTTATTTAGAATGAAATTAGATGGAAATGTCAGAATTCCTCCTGGATTCTCAAATGGCACAGCATTATCTTGCTTATTGTATTGCTGCTAAGAAAATTTTATTGCTTTATCTTGGGTATATATGATTTGAGAAAGACCTGGGGGAAGGTTTGGTGTGGGCAAAGTGCAGAATTGTGATCTAGGAAGACTAAGTCCATTTTTTCTACTGTGAGTTGTTCATTTGAGTTATGCCTTCTTGGTGCACAAATGGGACAGCCCAAGTTACGGACAGTCTTCTCAGTGTTTCTTGGACAGTGACCAATACCTATAACCCTGAGCTTGCCTTTCTATCATAAGGCCTCACCAGTTTGTGGAGCCCTCTCCCTAGCTGGGTGTGGCTCACTGTGCTTCCCTCCTCTTTGCAGGAGGAGCTGCTCCAGAGCCCACTGCTACTGACTGGGCACAGCTTCACCGAAGAGCTGGGGTCACTTCTGCTTCCAGGTGTGTGTGGCCAGAGCCATCAGAAGTATTCACACCCTCTACCTGAGAGATGTGCCTCTCAGTACCATCACTTCTCTCCCCCCTGGTCTTTATTCTTACCACGGAGCCACTGCCCTCTCCCCTGGGTCCAGAACAGAACTGGATGTAGTTTCAATCATTCAGGGCTGAGAATATAAAGACATCTTACCCCATCTTCTCATCCTCCACCACGAAGTTATTGGGCTTGCTCTTCCCCAGGTCAGGTTATTTGTTATTATTCAGCTTCTGCGAGTGGGAGAGGAGAGAGGAGAGCAAATCTCAAAGAATTTAATAGTGTGTTAAATAGGGTCCTCAAAGTTAACTCTGAACATTTTCAAAGCTGCATCAAACCTTGTCAATTGATTACTGAGGAAGTGAAGAATTGCAAGTTACCAAAACAGAATCAAGCAGCAATGCCCATCTTTAGACCATCAACATGTTCTCTTTAAATATTTGTTGTTTTTGAGTATATCATCTTGGTATTCAGTGATACCAATTATAGATTGCTTTAGAAAAGAAAAGCAAAGGAAACGAATTCTCACAAATTTTTCTGACATAACTATTTTCCTTTATAGAAGACTGTCATGGAAGCTAAAAACATTATATTTTAGCATCTTTGCAGGAAATAGATTATACTGAGATAGGTATTTTTAATGGATAAAGGTCTCATATGCACCAAGAACTCTGTTGCACTAGTAAAGTAAATAAGCTAATACTTAAAGATTTAATTCAAACATTACTAATCTGAGTTACAGTCAATGTTGTTGAGTTCATGCACGGTGTCTGAAGGTGGTGGCAGCAGGAAGCCAGAAATCCTCAAATAAAAAGTGAACAGGGCCTGATTACCATGGACAGCTTGGTGAGCAGAAGGAACACAAAGACAGATGCAAGATCCTCCTGGACTTGCAGCCTGAAGACTTTGGTGGAATTGCAAACCAGTTACTCATTACACATTTACAAGGCTTTGAGGTTGCTAGAGCATTTTCATCTATCACTTCTCACATATCTCACCCTATAACCTCAGGGAAAGACTTGGGTCAAACTCCCGCAGTGAGAAATAAGGCTATAGGGGAACAAAAAAATATGCAATCTTCTCCAAGGTCTACTGGCAGGAATCCTACAAATTAGTCTGACAAAAGACAGATGAACAACAGGGAAATAAATAGAGGTTTATGAACATGTGCATTGCACACACATGGGAACACTCAGAGAGGAGCAGAGGAGTGGTTAGAAATTGAGGGCTAGGTCTGTAATTAGTGAGGAAATGGAGGGAGCGGAAAGCAAATTTCTTTTGGGAAAGATAAATAGGCTGCTCAGCACACAAATTGGAGATGTGGTCATTGCAACAACGTCTGTCTGGGTATGATGCCACTTCTCTTCTCGGAGGACAGATTTGGGTTACCACAGGGAAAGGATTGATAGCAATTGTGTTGTTTTGAGAGTCTCTGCTTCCTAGACAGATAAGCAATACAGGACCTCAAAGGCCATGAGCACAGAATAAACCCTATGCCTCAAAGGCATATTTTGAGGTGACATATATATTCTCCTTTAATGGAAAGACTAAGGGAGCCACTCCCAGCCACACAGCTGATAAGTCACAGAGCTTGGTGCTTTTGCCCCATGACTACTGATGTCTTTATGACTGCAGTCATCTCAAGAGAAAGCAGTGACAAACCAGCACACTCTGACCATTGCCCCTCTGTACCAATGAAATGTGAAGGAAGCAGTTATAGGAGGCGGTCATTGCACAAGGCATGCATCGTGACAACAGGGAATGGCCTTTTCACAGCCACCATTCACCGGCTGATCCCTCCAGCCAAGAATTAGCAACTGATTAGTCTTGTGAGCATAACAAAAATGGAAATAGGATGCCCCAGTCACTGATGTTTCAGATTTATATTTGTTTGGCAACTGTGTGCTTGAGTCAGCTTGCATGGATGGATTCAACTGATATCTTGTGAAAAAAAATCACTGTGTCCAGGTAGCAGAGATCAGAGGAGAGCAGACACAGACCTTTATTTGTCTAGGTGGGCTACTGACATATTAGCATGGAAATATTTGGAATTGCTCTGTCTGCCCTGCATTCTGAAGATAATAATGGAACCTGAGTGTTACCAGCAATACCATCTTTATATGCATAAATATTTATATCCCCTTTATGAAAAGGAAATACTACCTTAGTTTTAAAAAAGAGTAAAAAAAGGAGGAGGAAATATTTGTGTGTCTTTGACTTATCTACCGGGAACAACTTTTTCCTGGTTGTAAATTTTCATCCATCACCTCTCCACACTCTTTCTTGATGGCTCTCACATTGCTAAAACACAATATCAAGTTCGATTCTGGAAATGTTATCCAGCCACAATGTCAGCAAAGCCCATATTACTGCAAAAATCCTCTGGGCCAAGAAGGCTGCCTCCAGCTCTCCTGAAAAAGAAAACAAGAAAGATGCATCCGTCAGATTCAAATGTGAAGATGGGCTTGCGATGCCCATATTTTATGTCCTCCTTCCACTCTACCCCCAGACATCTTACGGCATCCTACAGACTTAGAAAAGTGCTTTAACATGTTGCTGAGATTTTCAAGCAATTTCAAAGATGAACAGAGGGCGAAAACTGGTGGGTTTGGTAAAGTGGGGAAACAGGTCCCTTGGCTCTTACAGGATCAGTCTTCTCTTTGACACCTCCCTCACCCCAGTGGGGTGACCTATCCCAGCCCATTTAAAGGGGTAAATGATGGTCAGGTTGACTCCGTCTGTAGCACCGCTGTGGTTTGAAAATGGTTTGTCCCCACCAAAACGCACGTTAATGCTTGGCCCCCAGTGGAATGGTGGGCTTGTGAGATGCGATTAGAACTTTAGGAGGGATTAATGTTTTTGCAGAAATGAGTTCTCACTTTTGCAGGGTTGGATTTGTTGCCACGAGTTCAGGTTTTTACTGAGCGAGGTCAGATGCTTCGGCTTTCTCTTGCTGTTTCTCTCGTTATGGGATATCTTTTCACACATGCCTGCTTCTCCTCTGTCATTAGGCCCTCACCAGAAGCTGAGAAACTGCCAGTACCACAGTCTTGGATTTCCAGAACTATCAGCCAAAAAAACCTCTTTTCTTTAGAAATTACCCTGTCTCAGTATTCCATTGTAGCAATAGGAAATAAACTAAGACAGCCTTCCAGCCTTCCAGATATGGTTTGAGCATTCTCCAAGGTTTTAGATGTTGACATTTAATCCCCCATTGGGATGTATTAAAAGGGTAGAAAAGCAACCTGATTATAGTGTTTGGAGGTAAGGTTTTGGTGAGTAAGGAGAAATTAGTTAATGTCATCAGGGTAGAGCTAACATGATTGAATCTTGTTGTCTTTATAAAAGGGGGGGTGGACATCCCTCTTTGACATACACATACTTGTGCTCTCTGTCTCTTGACATAAGACGCTGTGTTCCACTGCAGACCTCTGTCAGCAAGAAGACTATCACTAGATAAGGCTTGCACACACTTGGCACTTCTGGAACTGCAAACTAAATTAACCTCTTCTCTTTACAAAGTAGTCTGCCTCTGATATTTTGTGATAGCAGTGAAAAATGAACCAATCCATACTTGTTTGCATGATAGTTTCCTGCTATTCTATTCTCCATCCTCAGTCTCAGTATAATTTCATAACTTTATATGAAATTACGGTCAGTTGTAGCTTGATTTTGGTTTTGAAAATAGTGGAAGTTTTCAGTTTTTACGCCTGTGTGGGAGGATGTAAAGGTCTATCAGTTTCCCAGAGTTCTCATAACAGTAGCACAGAGTCTCTTAAAAAACAGCCATGTATTTGTTCAGTATTTTGGAACTTAGAAGTCTGTGCCAAAGTTTTCCCTGGGGTCAGGGCCTTCTGAGGTTCTGTCTTTGACTTCCAGATCACAGTTGTCTCCCTGTGTCTAAACACGACCTTTACTGTGTACATCTCTGCCTCCAAATCCCCTCTCTTACGAGGTCAGTCATGCTCCCTCAGGGCCGACTCTAAAGAATTCAGTTGAACATACTTCTTTGAAGACCCTATTACATTCTGAGGCCCTGGGACATAAGCTTTCAACCTATGAATTTTCAGGGCTCAGGAAGACAACTCGTCACAGAACAATGTCCAGGTTGATTCCAGGCTGAGAAGAAGGATCTAAATCAGAATCACTCCTTGTTGGCGCCATATTTCAGAGAGGACCCAGAGGAGAGGCAGCATTCTCAAGATGCTGGAGGGGTCCACTTGGCACCCTTTGTCCTTTGCAAAGCCACCGGGATGGGTGATGGTACCCCAGATCTTCCTCAGAGTGGCCTTGTTCATGTAATACACCGTAGCTTTTGAGCCAGAGCTGTGATTCATTGGTTCACCCTCATAATTTTATTTAATTACAATACAAACCCTCTCTTCTGCAAAAGGATTAGATGTGGTATATGACTTTACACACAATCAAAAGGAAAAGATTAGTAACCATATGAGATGCTTCAGAAAGAATAGATATTACCTGGAAAGAGCTTCAGATGATACCTTAGCTTTTAATCATTTGGGGGTTTCTTGGAAACAAAGGAAAACAAAGAAGATGGTTTGATTAAAAATAAAATGCAGGTAAACTTATCTGAAGTCTAAATCTTTTTCCTGGAACCAACCCCAAGGATAAATTTATTGTTTGAAGCATTGTGCAGAGGCTTAAGTGAATCAAGGGTGTCAGATGTTGAATAAGGAATAGTGTATTGTAAAATACAGAATGTCTTCAAATTGGTTTAATGAAAGTCATTATTTGTATTGAAAACTGCCTTGCAGTTAACTTTAGCCTTATGAAAAGCACACTTGATGTAACTGATATCTTTTGGGAAATCAGATTCTCACCAAAGTCTCTTTGTGATGGTTTCAGTGACTGTCAGTGGAAGAGGAAAACCCTGAGATTCTGAGTGGGCTCTGCTTTGCACACGGCCCGTTGATAGGTCTCTGGACAGCAGTGTGCAGAGAGGCGATTTGGGCTTAGAGGCAGGAAGCCAAACGGCTTTCCAAAAACGTGCAAAATTTTCACTTGTTTTGGAAGCTTCTCATTTTATGTCTTTTTCTTCTTCCTTCTTTTCCACCTCTTCTTCCTTATTCTCCTTCCCTCCTCTGGTCCTTCTCGCTCTCCTGTGGCTTCTTTTGGTCCCCCTCGTTGGTCTCTCTCTCTTCCTCTTTCTCCTCCACCTCTTCCTCCTCTATTTTTACTTTTCTCCTCCTGCCTTCTGAGGAAAGGGTTCAGAGAGTCAATCAAAAAATGAGTGATTAACAAAATTGTGAACAGTTCTCTAGAGTAGGAAGGCATGTATCCAACACAGCCAAACTCCAGGATGACCCCTCAGTGGTGTCCACCTCCTGGGATTTATGCCTTTCAATGACTCCCCTACACACACACACACACACACACACACACACACACACACTGCATCAGAGCTTGTCTGTGTGACCAGTAGGGTACCCCTGGATGATGAAGTTTCATTCTAAGACAAGGTCATTAATGACACATGACTTCTTGTTTCTTGTCCTTTGCCCTCTTTCTTGGGCCAGTTACTTTGGTCAAAATCAGCTTCTGTGTTCAAAACAACCAGGGACCCACATGGCAAGGAGCAATGCCTGCGGCCAGTGATGAGGTAGGCAGTGGCTTCTCCAGCACTGTGAGCCTTCAGATGAGGACAGCCTGGGTCACTGTCTTCACTGAGAGACCCTAGGCAAGACCCACCCAACTAACCAGCCCTGATGTCCTGACCCCAGGGAAAACTTTAAGATAATAATCATTTGCTGTTTTGAGTGACCAAGTTTAAAGACAATTAGTGATTCTGCAACGAGCAGGGTGAGCAGAAGATGCCAACGAGAAGCTGAATGGAGGTTCCGAGGGGTGCAGAATCTGGCGGCACGGCAGAGCGGGGGGTCAATCAGTCTCGGGGTGACAGAACTAAGACAGTGGTGACTGCAGGATGCTCGTAAGGAGGTTTAGATGGTGGGAAGTTGGAGGAACATGTTCAAATGAGGAAGGTAAATTGGGAGATGTGAAGGACAAAGGGAATAATAGAGCAAGGAGGGAAGGAAGGAAAAAGGGAAAAAAGAGAACAGAAGGAGAAATGGAGGCAAAGTTTTTGTAAATAAGGACAGGAAGACGGATCAAAGGGAAAGGAGAGGGATGGGGAAAAATCAAGGTTCAAATTCCCTACAATAAATATGATCATCAGGCACGTTAAAAAATATGCTAATAAGGTTAATTACAGAAAAAAAGAATTTCCGACTGGTAAAAATGGGAAACGCCCGAACTGCTGCTCCTACATAGCAGAATTGCGCAGCCTCCTCTGCGGACAGGCGCCACCCCCGCCCTGCGCGTTCCCACCCCACGCGCCCAGGCACGCACACGTCACTCACTCGCGTTACTTCGTTTTATTGCCTACCTGCTTCCAATAGAAAAGCGTTTCTCAGACTTTAAGAGCAGAATCCCCTCACAATACAAGGAGAGGATTTGTAATCACCAGTACCCCCAAGGTTGTCGAAGTTGCTTGTTCCCAGACCATACTTTGAGAAACAAGAGTTGTGCTGTTCAGGGTAGCATTATCCAGCCATATGTGTTTACCTAAACTTAAATGATAAAAATTCAGTAAAATTTAATATTCAATTTACCAGATAGCATTTCAGGTAGCTATTGGCAACTCCATGGGAGAACGCATGTCATTAGCTGCTCTAGCTGCACGAGACTATTTAAATTTAAATTAATTAATATGAAATGAAAGTTTAGAAGTTCTTCGTTCCCACTGGCTGCATTTCAAGCACCAAACAGTCACACGTGGTTAATGGCTACTGTCTTGGACAACAGACATCCAAAACGTTTTTCCCCTTGCAGGCAGCTCTGTAGGGTAGGATTAAAATCGCTTTAGAGACCAAGTACCACAAGGTGTGCAGTGTGTCTGCTCCGCTCGCGGCGCTGTCTCCCATTCTCAGGAGAGCAGGACCTTATGTGAACTCCAGGAAGCCCTCGCCCACTTGAAGCACATGCTGTCTACCTGCTGGGTTTCCCTCAGCAGCTGGCAGTGTCTTGAAGGCAGGAGCTGTGTGTACCTTTGGTTAATTCTCCATCAGATGGCAGGGAAGCTGTGTGGAGTTACTGAACTCAACCTCAAGGTAAGCAAGGAAAGAGAAAAGTAAAGAGAGAGAGAGAGAGAGAGAGAGAAGGAAACATTTGAATCAAAGCCTTTGTAAACGGAGAGGGAAGGAGGGGTTGAAGAGAGGGTAGGGGAACAGAAAAAAAAAAGAAACAAATTATATCATGTACAGGCACAACTTCTCTAGCATGACTGTGATCATTAAATCATTAAAAGAAAGAACCTTGTCACCTTCAGGGCTCCTGATGGATCTTAGTGTAACGGAACCACATGCAAACTGAAAACCAGGCACTGAGGAAGCCTGATAGATTCTTCCTTGTGGTCCAGTTTTCCCTTCTGGTCATTCATGGAGGGCTCAAGGGCTGCTGTGTTTTACACCTAAGAGAAAGTGTTTGAGATGCACAAGGAAACCAACTTCTCCGTGTCACTGAGCCTTCTGTGGTCTCTGATCTAAACTAGTTATCCATGCACATTCTGTCTCGCTTTCCAAGCATTACTCACACTTCTAGGCCTGCCACTTTTTCCCCCAAATGTATTTCTTTCTAAAATGTTATCATTGTAAGCTCTGATGGCCAAGTATTTCTTTCACTTCTCTAGAACATTTCCCGTTTTCAGCCCTTTAATTGTGTCTTTTTGCAGTCTGTTCTTTCTTCCCCATCAACAGAAAACATCACAAAATAACACAGGCAAAATTTTGGTTTTGTTCTTTGGAAATTATTTTCCTAGACTGTTGGTTACTTTTCTGATTATCAGTGGTATTCATTCTGTTACAATTTTTCCAGGGGGGAAAAATCTGGTTAGGTGTGTCAGTATAAAAGACTATTTCTCTACTGCCACATTGGAAAAAATATTGTGTTTGGAGAAAGGGAGCTATCTGAATGCCATCAATAAATATCCTCATTTTTGGTCACAGTAACTAGAACTGAGAAGCAAATCTGGGCTCTGAAGTCCCGTCTGTGCCTTAATTCGGATAGGTTATTTATCGCCTTGGCTTTTCCTACAAGGTTTCAGTTTTATTGGCTGAGTTAAACATCTTTTCTTTTTTTGTCTTCTTTCCAGAATCAGTAGAATATCTTATTCCTTCACTCCTTTCAGTTGGACAGCCTGGCAAGACTTAGAGTGATTTCAATAAAAATTGAGGACAGATGCAGCACTTCAGACTTTTGATAGATGTGGCTCCACTCCTGTTTTGTTCCATGCTTT
>PVJX010049130.1:0-11193 GCA_004027295.1 Dolichotis patagonum
CTAGGAAATTTGCACCTTCCTTGAAGGGGTAGAATAACCAGCACATAGTTGACTCACCGAAGGACAATAGCCCATTCTACAAGTGTGGTTATCTTGTGAAATACACAACTAGAACATGCTTTGGTTTTGCCCATCCTGCTCCTGTTTCTTAGGATCATACCCCTTGCTTTCTCAATTGTGGAAAATTATGAATTTTTGCTGTTCCTAAAGGAATTTGAGTATGATGGAATTGGTAGGACTAGAGTCTAAGTTTAAGAAATAGATGTTTCTCTTTCACCTACAGGAAATATGGCAGGAAGTTGCAGTCTTTTTAAAGTACAATTGTTTTAAAGTTATAGTATCTTTTTCTCTTTTTTACCCACCTGTTATTTCTTCACTTCCAAGTAAGTTGCAAAATGAGATCCGTGGGGTCTAATTTTCAGAATGTAACAAAAACGTTCCTACATCTCTCCAAAGATATTTGCCTTCTGGTGGTTATGACCTGTGTATTCCCACCTTAACTATGGGTAAGGCCTGGGATTTGAAGCTCAGAAATAGTTTATGATGAACTTGATGGAATATTGCTCTCCTAATTATAGTATATGTCAAAAGAAAGATGATGGCCTTCTATATATATAAAAATGAGGAACAAACTAAAGGGCCGATTACAGAAATTAAGAAGTTAAATTTTTCTCAAATTGGAAGGGACCAAGAGCTGGAGGAAAAGAGGACAGAAGGCAAGGAGAGGGGATGCCCATGAATGATGATGCACTTCGTACCCTTAGTAAATCCACACAAGCGGTGTAAGCATCATACACTGCACCTATGTACTAATAACATTTGATTGATTAATTTAAAATAGTACACATTATGTAAGATAGCATTTCACTATAGATCATTTCTTCTCTACTGTTTTTCTTGACAACAAATTTTCCATAATTTGAATGCTGTATGGAGAGGGAAATGTGACACAACAGTGTAAGCTATACTTCAAAATGAGGATGGTTTCCAGGCAAAATACACAAGACATTTAAATTCTTGGTTTTCTCCAAAAGGGAAATAATTTTAGTCAATGAACTCAGTGAACATGGAAGTGTTTTTCTTTCTTTGCTCACTTTCAGTTTCATGACCAACACACCAAGAGCTCTTCACTCTAGTTCTCCAAATAGGAGCAAAGCTGCAAAAATTGAAATTCAATGACTCTCATAAAAGAAAAGAGCAAATAGGGAAAACGGCTTATAAAAAAAGTTGACAAACTCACTGGTAGTATGAAAACACTATACCTTCCTCCGGTAGATGCACAAAAAATAAAACTACTAAAGGGGACAGTATCAGGAGAGTGGTACCAGATTAGAAGCCCCATTTCCATATATCTCCAACCTGCATTGTAACACTTAAGCTATCTAGTAATGGTGTCTCTTGTAATTCCTTGTTTCTCAGTATTATGAAATGTATCTCAGTGTAAAATCATCTGCAAAGAAAAGAAACAGAAGGGTCAATATTAGGTAAATAAAGAAAAATCAGTAATTGTTTTTGACCATTTTATTCAGCCTGTTACTTCTAGCCAGTTTTCCCTGAAACCTGACATTGCTCCTCTGCTGATGTTCTATGCAAATAGAGCCCTTCCCAGCACAAGAGCACTTTTCCCCTGAGCGTTTTCTGCTGTAAGCTACTACTCTGGAACTTGACCTGCTGCCCAGCTCTTCTCTGCATCCTGCGCAGAGCTACATTCTGCTCAGTGCAATGGACAGCTCCCATGGCCTCTCTCTGAGTAGAACACTCCAGCTCTGTGATGGCCACATCCTCTAGCCGGGATACAAAGCATCTTTATGTCCCTTCTCATTAGACAGAGTGGAGATTTCCTCTTCTCTCTTTTTTCCTTTTTCATTCCATTTTTTCTCTTTTTCTTAAAACATAATATATACAATTTTTACTAAAGGGTTTAAACACATTCTCAGGATGAGTGTCAGACATTTTGTAGAAATACTGCAGTTTATGGGTTTGCATGAGAGTCACAAGGTCATCCTTAATTAGGAGGCCCAAGCTTCTTGCATGCAGAACTCATATTTTTTTCATCAGGATTCAAGTACCTTAAGACCTAACCCAAAAGAAAACACAAAAAAATCTTTCTGATTTCTGTATCTATCTCTACATAATGAGATATGAATATTTCTATTAACCCACCCTTCTAAGATATCTTTTAATTCATCTTTGAATTACTTCTATGATAACGGCATGATTCACAAAATGGCACAATGGATCAAAGATCCAAATGTTAAAACAGATACATTAAATCTGCTGGAAGACAAAACAGGTAGAATTGTTGAAGGCATACGGATAGGGAGAGAATTTTTTAACAAAAAATCCATCTGCATGGGAAGCTCTTCCCAGAATTAATAACTGAAATGTGTTTGCATGTGAATAAAAGTCTTCAAAACAGTGAAAATAAAACCCACAAATTGGGAAAAATCTTACTCAAGTGTCCCTTAGACAAGGGAATTCTATCTAGAAAATATAAGGAATTAAAAATATAGACCCCCAAAATTCAAGGACTGAATCCAAAAATAGGCATCTGAGATGAATACACACTTCTCAGATGAATAAATACAAACTGAAAAAAATACATGATAAAATACTCACAATTATTGGTCATTAGTGAAATGCAAGTTAAAACCACATGGAGAGTCCATCTCAATCCAGAAAGCATGGCCAAGATTAAGAAAACGACCAATAAGAAATGTCAGAGAGACTGTGGAGAAAAGGAACCCTTCTGCACTCTTGGCCATGTAGACTGCTCCAAGGCCTGTGGACATTTGTCTAGAGTTCCCTCAAAAGGATGGAATTGGGAGTCCCATTTGACCCAGCTACTCCAATTCTGGGCACATACCCAGAAGACCTGAAAAGTGCATGACATAGTCATATATGTGCATTCATATTCATAGCAGCACAAATTGTAATAGGTAAATCTTGGAAACAAAACAACACAATGCAAAATACAATCTCTAACAGAGTATTTTCGTTTGGGATAACTGTACTTCAATGTCTGCAAAACCGTGTGGAACCAAATAAATAAGAATGTCTAATTTTTGACTGACAGCAGCATATCACTTTTCAGTGTTCACAAGGTCTGAGTTAGTCGAGTAAGCAGAGTATGATCAATCAGAAACACTATGGCCCCGAGTGTAAGGTAGCTGTATAGTACTGACAAGGATTTTAAACATTCCTTCCATAAACAGAGGCAAAACAGAGAAAAGTACAGTTAAGGTGACTGCAAAGGAAGGCAGAGTCTGGCTAAGACCACACATGTTAACTCTTTCTTACTTTTTGAGTGGCCCTGAGCTCCAGTGCTCTGGCCTGCCTGGAGGTATAATGGGCTTATTTCACCATGCTCCCTAAATACTGCATGGAATCGGTGCTTCCTAAAGAGATGGTAGCAGATAAGCAGTCCTTCCAGATATGGCACGTTCTGGATATGTAAGTGTGTGGAGAACAGCATTCCTCTTGCGCTACGAGATCATGGTTTCCATGAATAAAAACTCTATGTTTGATTAAAAATACATTCAACCTGCATTGTTACAAATATGCTGAGTTACTAGCGATGTTTAAATGTTTTAAACAACATTGTCCCTCTGAAAAAAGGGCCAATAGGAAAGGTTCATAATGGTAGAAATATAAATGCAAAACTAATAGACACTGTAGAATAACTGACCATGGATGACAAATACATTGTAATAGCATTGCAATTAGTCGATTAGTCAGGAAAGACTTTCCTCTTCTGCAAAATTAGAGAAGGCATGTTTGCATCTCATTTTTACAGCTAGACAATGCTAGCTGTGCATGGATTCATTACAAAAAAACTCTTCCAGGATGTGTTCATTATCATGAGATGCTCTAAGAACTGTCAAAGTATCTCTCTCACCTATGAGAACATTATAGGCAACATTGGCCAAATATATAATGCCAATCTCAGACTTGACAGGTGTTTAGCCATGTGTATCCCAAATGTTTAGCTGCACTTTAGGTGTCAGAGGTGGAGAAGGGTAGTCCTGATTATTTCAAAAATGGAAAGAGTAAAGAAAGAAAAATGAAAAACACAAAAATAATACAGTGTACAATGACTAAGTTCGTAAACATTCTAAAAGTCCTGAAAATCATCTTATAACTCATACAGAGAATAAAAAGCAATGCAAACCCTACAATTCAGTATTTACCATCAAAATTTCTTTACAGTACTTTGTAGTGAGGTCATCCCTCTAGAGAAAAAATTTTGTAAGTGTGTTTTGCTTGTTGGTTCGTTGGTTCTATTGTTGTTTTAATCTGGCGCAAAAAATGAAAGAAAAAAGTCTACTTCTATGGAAGAATTTGGGTGATGAAAGTGAGTAGTCACAAGGTATTGAAAAAAAAATTTTATGTTTTGTTTGTGAGTGTTTGTTGTGTGGCCTCTTTAGAGTAGTTCCTTGATGTCTACAGACCAGACTGTCTTTAGAGAAGCCTGAAAAAATGGATTCTCGAGACAAGTCTGAAGTTTGCCTGGTAAAGTCCTGTCACTGGGCTCTAAATTGTACTTTTCATGTTGAAGGGGCTAAATACAACACACTGAAATTATAAATTGCTATGAAAGAAATTTTTAAAAAAGATCTCACAAAGAGGAAAATTCAGTTTTCATGCTTGGATCGAGAAAACCAACCAGAAGCTAATAGATAATACAAAACAGGTAATATAACAATCCTCTCTTCTTTTGTTTCAGAAAATTCTATGAATTATTGGCAACGAAATCTTCAAAATTTGATTTAACATCTTGAACTTTTCCTTAAATATTTAATTTATTTCAGAACAAAGTCTATGTCATGGATTTGCTTTTAACCATCTGGGTGATAATTTCAAGATTTGATATTTTTTTAAAGAAATTTAGCGATCCTAAGATATTTTTAACATTTCTAGGGGCCAAAGAAAGAGGAACAGACCTATATTTATATGAGTGTGATAAAATCATGCAATAAAATAAGTATGCTCAAGAAAGCGTAAATAAATAATAAATGACAATAAATTTTGCTTTCTTTTGCTAAGCAGTAATTTCATTAACCTAAGAGTCATATACATGGAATTTTTTCAAATATTTAAGATTTAAGGGGAAATGACATCACAATAAATTTTGCTTCAAATGTGCAAAGAGCAGGAGGTTTGATTTGTCAGTTTGCAAAATTAACACAATGGGTGCTATCAGATCTCAAAGGAAACTCATAGTTGAAGAAAACCTATCAGTCATAATGACTGTAACCTTTCCAGCATGTTTATCCTTCAATGAATTTATAATTTTATGTCATTTTTGGGAATTTGTGGATACATTAAGAAGTGAGCTCCACTGGGGGTAGTTGGTCTCTGGGTGGTTTGTTCTAGACAGCTGCTTTGTTACATGGGATTCCTCCTTTGTCTCCTGCTGTGTTTTCCTGCCAGCTGTTCTGAGCCTGTATTTTTGCTCCACCATATCCTTTTCTAGGAAGCGATGCCTCACTATTGGCACCAAAGCCACCAGAGCAAGCAAACATGGACTGAAACTGCTACAATCATGCAACAAAATGGACTTAACTTTCCTAAATTTTTTAGCGCAGATGGTCTGACACAGCAATAGAAAAGTAAAAAAGACAGTTGCCTACAAAAGTCTGAGAGAAAGTGGTTTTCCTCTGTAAGCACAAAATACACGTTCTGGATAATTTTCCATTTCAGCTTCTAATTCCGCAGCTTGTGATCCACTGCAAGGTAGTTTCCTGTCGATAATGTTCATCTTGTCATGTAGACTACCATCGTGCTGACGTAAACGTCACCTCCTTTAAAGGCAAAGGCCCTGCACTGCACCGAAGCTTCAAAATGCTTGGCTTCAAGCTCCTTACCCTTGACTGCTCACATCAGGAAACACTGACTGTAAACAACGTTTAGTCTCATGTGTTTAAATATTTTAGTTTCAATATCTTCCTTACATGATAGCAGGACTGGAGTCTAAATATCTATGGTCAAAATTTGGATCATCTTTTTGTTTACATTTGCTGTACCAACATGAGGCTATCCAAAGATGTATTAGCAAATTAAAAAGTGATAAAGGAATGGAGGCTCTGAAAAAGTATTGTGATGTCATTTCCCCTTAAATCTTAAATAGTTGAAGAAATTCCATGTATATGCCTCTTAGGTTAATGAAATTACTGCTAGAAAAAGAAAGCAACATTTATTGTCATTTACGCTTTCTTGAGCATACTTATTTTATTGCATGAATTCTTCACATTCATATAAAAATAGGTCTGTTACTCTTTCTTTGGCCCCTAGAAACCTTAAAAATAACTTAGGATTGCTAAATTTGTTTTAAAAAAATATCAAAACTTGAAATTATCACCCAGATGGTTAAAAGCAAATCTCTGATATAGACTTAGCTCTGAAGTCAATTAAATATTTAAGGAAAAGTCCAAGATGATAAATCAAATTTTGAAGATTTCATTGCCGAGTAAGTCATAGATTTTTTTCTGAAACAAAAGAAAAGAGAATTGTTATATTACATGTTTTGTATTATCTATTAGCTTCTGGTTGGTTTCTCGATCCAAGCATGAAATCTGATGTTTCATCTGTGTGAGATCTATTTTTTAAAATTTCTTTTCTAGTGATTTAAAATTTTGGTGTGTTGCCTTTAGCCTCTTCAACATGAAAAATACAATTCAACTACAAGAGCCCAGTAACAGGACTTTACCAGGCAAACTTGAGACTTGTCTGGAGAATCTCTTGTTGCAGGCTTCTCTAAACATATCCTCATCTGTAGGCATCAAGGAACCACTCTAAAGTGGCCACAAAAAAAACAAACTCACAAACAAACCATAAAAGTTATTTTTAAATACCTTGTCAGTACTTACTTTCATCACCCGAAGTCATCCATACAAGTGCATATTTTTTTTCATTATGTTGGGCCAAATTAAAAAAAAAAAGAATCAAATGCAACCAACCAAGAAACAAACAAAATGCCCTTACAAAATCTCTTCTCTAGAGGGATGACCTCACTACAAATACTGTAAAGAAATTTTGATGGTATATATTGAATTGTAGGGTTTGCATTGATCTTTTCTCTTTGTAAGTCATAAGATGATCTACAGGACCTATAGAATCTTTAAACACTTAGTCGTTGTACACTTTATTATTTTTGTTTTTCATTTTTCTTACTTTACTATTCTTCCCATTTTCAAAATACACAGGATTACACTTCCCCACCTCTGACACCTAAAGTACCACTAAACATTTGAGATACACACAGCTAGACACCTGTCAAGCCTGATGTTGACATTATATATTTGACCAACATTGCCTATGAGACTCTCATAGGTGTGGGATATACTTTGACAGTTCTTAGATCCACTCATGGTTACTTACACATCCTGGAACAGCTTTTTGTAATGAATCCATGCACAGCAGTGGCAAGGGATGGAAATGAGATGCAAATATGCCTTCCCTAAATTTCCAGAAAAGGAACGTCTTTCCTGCCTAATCGACTATTTGCAATGCTATTACAACTTATTTCTTTGTCTTCAGTGGTCAGTTAATCTATAGAGTTTATATGTTTTGTATTTTTTTCTCCTTTGTTAACCTTTCCTATTGGTCCTTCTTTAAGAGTGTGGGCATAAGCAGATAGCAATCTTGTCTTTCTGTCAGTTAACAAGCTCACTTTTTCTTTAGGGAGGGGTGAAGCTCTTCTTGGACACAACAACTACTGTCCCAATTATGGATGTTGGGCTTTGGTTACAGGTGGGCACTTGTTAGACCCTGACAATTGTTCTAATGCTTTGAATGCATTTGGAAGCAACATGCATCTGTTTAGAATTTGGCCTTCATTGATAATGATTTGGGCTTTCATCATTACCTAGTTGTGAATCAGTTCTCATCAGTCATGGGAGGTTTTATTTCCAATAGGAACAATATAATTGGTTGTTGAAAACCTCTATCTCATCTTTTATATCAATTCTAATGTAGTGGTTTTCGGATCATTAAGGCAGCATTTCAAGTGCCACTTTTAATATTTTATCCCTGGCTTCTGTTCTTGACTGTTGTCTTTCTTTCTTTCAGGAAGCATGAGTCTCCTGGTTCTCATTAAGGGACTAAACAATAAATTGCTCTGTTGAATGAGTATCATGGCACTCACCATGCAAAGCTCAGAATTCTTCATTTATCATATTTTAAATTACGTGTACGTGACTGAAAGAAAAATAACTTCACTTGAGTTGAAAATTTATTGCTTAGTTACAGAAATGTTGATTAGGAAAAATTATATGATTCCTTTGTAGCTTAAGCATTATAAATACCTTGGTCATGGTAGTATATAATTCCTTGGTCATTAAAAAATTACAAGTTCCTTGGTCATGATGCTACATGAAAATCTTCTCTGACGTGGAAAACCTGAATGGAACAAGCAATGAAAATGCTCTTCATTGCTGTAATTTATAGTAGCCTCATCTTCTCCAGTGCAACAGAATAAAATATTACGGTGTCAGTGTACTAGCCTTCATTGCATTTGTAAATGAAATATTAAAACTGCATAGTCTATACATAACAAAGTTTTATTCGACACTGATCTTTATGTTAGCAGTCCATTATTTAGTTGTTAGCATCTTGTGAGCGTGTACATGCTACAAGGTATCATGGAAGAATTCCCAAATGGAATGGAATGGAGATGGTGAGGAAAGAAAGGAAAGGAAGCAGATGCTAACTTCAAAATTGGATAAGAAATGCACTCCCATCATTATTTTTAGTTTAGAATTCACTCTCACTATAATTATGTTCCTTCATTCTTGACTGCATTGATACTCTTATCAACCCCTGCGTTGGTCATTACTTCCCAAGACTCTCCTTTTCCAGATTATAGTTTCAGCTCATGTATATGGCAGAAAAAGTTAAACCACACCAATGTTGAATACACGTCATAATGGTGTATTTCCATGAACTGTGATTCCCCTTATGGTCAGGGCAACTAATATTAAAATAATTTTTAGGATATTTGAAAAAACTTCTTTCTGTGTGAACAATGTGCAAACCAATGGAGACTATGAAAGCAGTTGCATATTCGTTTCTCAGGTTTGGCTGAAACTCTTTGTCTGGTCATTGAAGTCTCACTTAATAAGTTTTAATTTATTATGAGTCTACGACCCCCTTGTTCACCAAATTATTCTTCTTTTCTTGGACACTAAGTATAGTGCAATGAAACTCATACAAACAGTGAACATTCCTGTTGATGTATAATCTCTCTCTCTCTCTCTCTCTCTCTCTCTCTCTCTCTCTGTCTCTCGGTGTGTGTATGTGTTTGTGTGTGTGTGTGTGTGTGTTTCTGTCCATTTTTCTATGTCACATTTTGATAGGTGGTCTTTTTTTAGCATCTACATTGTCTTGTACAGTAAATCACCTCATCTCATACATTACTTATAAAAGCAAAATAGTGGGCTTGTGAAAGTCCATGGTAAAGACAACGCCTTAAAAATCAGTACCACAAGAGAAACTATTGTAAGAGACAAACATCTTCATGTTTAGACATAGGAAATTATGAGTGAAGTTGTTTTTCGACCTTCAGATTGCTTCAGAGGTGAGGATTGGACCAGCTTATGGGAGAATATTTCCCAGGAGAACAAGTCAAGTACTATGGTTTTATAGAAACAAATATTACCTTCTGATCATAGGAAAAAAATAAGGCTATCTATAGGGTATGGCTCCTAGTTAAAATTCAAATAGTTTGAGACCACAAGGCCTAAGTATAGAAGCCCCTTTTTTGGGGGTGCTAGGTGCTTTGTGACTTGTGCTTTTATATATTTTATCATAATGCTCCTAAAATACTCTAGCAGCTGAATCTTATTACAAAACTCAAAATCCATAGATCTGAAGTCAGATCTCAACTAAAACAAAATGTTGCTTACTGGTGACTCAGGCCTGCACAAGGCATGGAATCCAACTTAGAAAGGGGCACTTAGACCAGACTCTCTGTCACCCATTAGCCATGGTCCCTCAATCCCAGCAGTGCACCCCATGTGGTCTTATCTCCTGGAGGGCAGTTTGCGATTCCTGCTGCCTTTTTGTGAGTTAAGAATTCAGAGTGATTGTTGAAGGCAGTTGGGGAAGCAGCAGAAAGGCTGTATCCACACAGAATTCTCTATCCATCATTCAGTTCAAATCAGGTCTTCACAGTGATAGAGAAACATCCAATAGCCTCTGAATGTGTTTTTACTCATAGATGTACATGTAAGGTATACAGACTCTAATTGCAGAGTGTAAGAGGGACAGTGTTATGGAAAAAAATTAAACATCACTAGTAACTCAGCATATCTGTAATGATGCAGATTGAATGTGTTTTTAAGCAAAAAGAGGATTTTAATTCATGGGAACCATGATCTCATAGTGTAAGAGGAATGCTGTTCTGGACACACTTATATATCCAGAACGTGCCATATCTGGAAGGAGTCGATATCGACCGCCATCTCCTTAGGAAGCACCTATTGCATGCAGTGTTTAGGGAGCATGGTGAAATAAGCCCACTATACCTCCAGGCAGGCCAGAACACTGGAGCCCAGTGCCACATAGTGTAGGAAAGAGTGAGTGTGTGGGGTCTTAGCCAGACTCTGCCTGCCTTGCATTCACCTTAACTGTACTTTTTTCTCTTTTGCCACTGTTTATGGAGGGAATGTTTAAAATCCTTGTCTGTACTATAGAGCTATCTTACACTGAGGGCCCTACTGTTTCTGATTAATCAGACTCTGCTTGCTCGACTAATACAGACCTTGTAAAAGCTGAAAATTGATATGTTGCTGTCAGTCAAAAATTAGAGAGTCTTTTTTATTTCATTCCACATAGTTTTGTGGCATTTAAGTAGGGTTATCAGAAATGTAAATAATCAGTTAGAGATTGTATTTTTCATTGTGTTGTTTTGTTTCCAAGTTTTACCTATTAAAAATTGTGCTGCTATAAACATGAATGCACATATGTCACTGTTATGAGGTTTTCAGTTCTTCTGGGTATGTGCCCAGAAGTGGAGTAGTTGGTCAAAGGGACTTTCAATTCCATCTTTTTGAGGGAACTCCAGACAAATTTCCACAGTGGTTGCAGCAGTCCAGCTGCCCATCAATATTGCAGAAGAGTTGCTTGTTCCCCACAGCCTCTCTACCATTTGTTGTTGTTGCTTTTCTAAATCCTGGCCATTTTTATGGATTG
>PVJX010049131.1:0-11203 GCA_004027295.1 Dolichotis patagonum
GTAATACAGCAGCATCTGATAATTTATTAAAAACAAAACCAGAAAATCCATCTGAATATCATGTACTAGATTAATTTCACATTTAAACCAACTATGGATTATTACTAGTAAATAATGTGGAATGAAATTTAAAAGAGAGGAATGATTCCAGGATTGCCACAGTGTGTGGAAGATAGGATAAACTGCCATAATTTTTTAAAGAATATACCCTTTACAATGAACGGTAAGTCAGAAGAAGGGAAGCCTTAAGCACTAAGTGATTATGTAAAGGTCTGAGATTTCTACAGATGTTCCTACTTTTCTTTGGTTTTCATAAAAGAAATATTGTGGAAATGAAGACAACCTAGCAAATTTTTTTTCAAGCATTTACTCTGTACTTTTCTTTCTCCAATATTTGTTTAGTCTCATTTATCTTTTATACACACAAGTCTCCTGATATAGCATTTGTTGTGAGCCTATACATGGTGCTGTGACAGTAAATATTTTCTCTCCTCGGGTGTCACTATGTGTCATTTTAAAATCACTATAATCCACCAAAATGAAATATACTAGCTGTCATCCTCTATTCTGAATTTGTGGGATGGCCCACGATATGTGTCAGATTTGTACAGGCAAGGTTGACCTTGCATTTAAAAGCTGGACTTAGAGTCTTTTTTTCTGCAATGATAAACCTATGAGCAGTAATTTGAGCCTTATCTTTTTCTGTCAGGTACAGGTTGCAAAGAAAATGTGCCTTTCAAATTTTGGTACAATTTTAAAAATATTTAGGCAGCCTGCAATAATTCAAATGGGATAAATAATGTAAGTGTACTTATGTATCATTGTTTATTTTTGTTATTATCTTATGTTACACATTCATGCAACAGAAGCAGATTTTCATCAATGAAGTCAAAGCCTCAATAGATTTACAATTTAATACTCCATGCTTTGTGGAAATGAGAAAATTAATTTCAATAAATTTCCATTTATGGTCAAAATCTACTTGTGACGTTGAACTATTCTCCAGTTGTATGCTATTAGAAATATTCTAGACCAGAAAATGCTGATGTCAAGTAACTGGAAAGAGTTCTTTGGGATTATCAGGATTCTGGTTCTGGAACTTAAAGTCTGACTTCAAGTAAATTGCTGAGCTCTCTGATCTAAGAGTCCATACAGAGTCCTTACTACCATCTCTGGCATATACGAATTATTCACATTTCTCTGCCAGATGCACTGGGATTGTTCATTTAATTTCAGATTTGGTCTAGGTTTGAGTACCTATGAGTGTAAAACTTGGTTGATAATATTCCATGCTGGCTTCAGTAGTGGAATATTCAGTCTCAGCATACAAAGAGATGTTTTACATACTTGGTTTCTTGTTCACGGTGGAAGCATAATTTTTTTTAAAAAAAGATTGTCCATTACAGCTGCATTACATTATTTTTATGATCTGAAAATAGACTATTTTTCCACTACACCCAATGCAACTTAGTCTCTAAAAAAACTTAGATATATCATTAAGTCTTCTGTAGATGCTGTCATGGTTTATGTTGGTGGCCCCCAGGCCTCATGTATTTGCATTGTACATTTGTGACTGGTTCATTGTCTAGTGCTTGGATTGATGGTGTCAGTGCTACACCCTCCTAGGGGGTGGAGCCAGGATGTGATGTAATGGCAGGAAGAAGGTGTGTCTCCCTCTTTTGCCGGTTTCTGCTTTGCTGTTTGCAGCTGCCATGAACTGCATGGCCCCGCCATGCCACCCGGCCTTGGAGCCAACTGAGTATGGACTGAAATCTCCAAAAAGTGTAAGAGATAAACCTTTCCTTTCCCAACTTTGGGCATCAGGTATTTTATCTCAGTGATGAGTAAAAAGTAACTAATACAGATGCTTTTTATTTACTAAGTTTAGGTTTATATGCATATACACACACTTATATAGGTATACACACTTATGTGTACTTGGATATAATTATATATGACATACATGTGTATAATACTCTCTCTCTCTCTCTCTGTCTCTCTCTCTGTCTCTCTGTCTCTCTCTTAGCTTAATCTTGTGTTAAATAAAATAGTAGAAACTTGGTCTAGAGCTTGCCAAAATGATTTGGTTACTACTATTAGCAATCTTTCTTTTTAGTTTTGTGGTAGTGGGGATTCAATTTAGGACCTTCTCATTGAGATATACCCCAGCCCATTTTCACTATTTATTTTTAATTGGGGTCTTATAATTGTCCAGTTTGATTTAGAAACTGCTATCCTCTTGCCTCAACCTCCAAGAATGTAGGGAATGATAAGCATGGACCACTGTGCCTGTAATCATAGTCACAATGTACTTTATTAGAGAAAAAGCTATGAATCATTTTAACTTGTTTAGAATTCTCATGTATTAGTAAGGTGGGACAAAACCACCCAAGTTAAATCAGACTTATTGTTCTTTTTATTTCATCTAGCTCTTCATGAATGTTCAAGAGGAAAATGAATAAAAGGACTGTAGCATGCAAAACAGAATGACTTAATTTAGAAAGTTCTCAACTATATTTCAGTACAAATAGCAAAGCAATTACCAATAGTTACCTGCTCATTTTTTCAGAATTTTCACTTACTGGCAATTGCTCTTAATAGAAGCAGGTAAAATTAAATCAGTAGTAAGCATCTTTTCTAGATCCTGTATGTTATCACTGCATGCTTCTTCTTGAATATTTTAGGCTTTTTAGCACTTTATCGAATATTCTAGGCTTTTTAAAATTAAAATTCTTATTTACCCTGGTTTCCTTACTTCACCTTAGCACTTGATTAGACTCTTTCTATCTCTTTAAATAACAACACAGATTCTCTGCTTTTTTGATTCACAGACAACTTCCTGGAAGTATTTAAGTATGCCTTTTATGTTCTTGCATTTATTCACTGCTCCTTCAAATGTGATTTTCCTACCAGTACTGAAACAGAAGCTGCCATTCTGGCCTCTGTCATCTGCCCATCTAAATCTCATGGTGCAATGTTAAGTTATCATAGGTTACAAAGTCCCTTTTCAAAAAAGCAAACAAAACCAAAGCTGATATGCTTTTCTATTTTCCATCTTATTTTTTGATAATGGTAGCACTATCACCTTTTCTATCAGGTGTTCAAGCTCAATCCATTCGATATACCATGTCCTTTCCCTACTATTCCTTCTATCTTCAGCAGCATGATGTTTTCTCAATATAGATTATTTCAGTAATCATTGAGTAGTTTCTGATGACTGTTATAACAGCTGCCCAAACAACACTATTGTTTGGCCTTATGGTTTGGGAGTCAGAAGTGTTAGAGTATTCTGATGCAATAGAGAGGCAAAAGTACAAAATGAACAGGTTTATTGAGTTGGGGATGTGGGGAGTCGCACACAACCCATGGCAGCTGGGCTGTCTCCTTCGACCAGAATATGGAGTATGGGATATATGTGACCTTTGACTGGGGGTGGTGCTTAGAGCAGGCATTGATAATGCACAAGGAACTGATTGGAATTTTCTTTGTGCGCACTGGGCAAGGAAAAAGGAAGTTGTAATAGGGGAAGGAGGAAGTGACTTCAGGGTAAACATACCTGATTCAGCCTTCCACCACCATAATTCCCTGTAATTTATTCTAGGGCAAACTCTTTCAAGAAGTATGACATGGATCTCAACAAGCTAAAAGCCTGGTAGCTTCAGGACTGAATTTCTTTTGGAAGCTGTGGGAAGACAACTTTGTGTCTTTTCTACCTTGGAAACTTTGCCCACTTCACTTGGCTAAAGTACATATTACCAGAAGAGCAGGTAAGAGTCTACTTCATATCAAATACTCTGATTCCCTCAGAGAATGTGTGATAAAATTGGGCCTGACTGGATGGATAATGTAGGACAATCTTCCTCTGTTAATTTCATTTGATTACCTGTCTTAATTCCACTTACTGCATTCACTTCCCTTTACCATGTAATATAGTTTGGGGGTGAAGACACGGGGCACAGAATAACAGCTAGGACAGCCGCAGAAAATTGAAGTTTGGATCCACGCCGACATGGAAGAGCCACAAAATGATTTTTTATAGATGAAAGGAAGTTTATCATAAAAGTACAGCAGATCCGAGCAGACTCCAGTAATATAGTATGACACAATAAGGCAGGAGACAGCATCAAAGACAAAAGGGAGTCCTCTGGGGAAGGATCTTGCAGGAGACAGAACCTTAGGCAAGCGAGACAGAAAATGCTAACACTGTACCCAGTTTGTTAGTCTCTTAAGTACTGTGTTCAGACAAAAGTGGCTTGGTGCCAAAAGACCTACATGTCTTAAGAGCTGAGTGTCTCGGATCTGGCTAAAACCAAGGACAGTCTCACAGGACGCTCAAGGCTTCCTGAACACAGCATTTCTTCTCTGGTGGAAATAGCCAGTTTGTCTGCGGAAAGGCCACAGCCCAGATCATTTGGTGAAAAACTTCACTTTGCTGAGTTGCATTGCTTTTAACCCTTTCACTGACAGGTGGTAATATTAGTCTGCATAAACCATTTTGCAATAAAATCAATATATTTCCATTGCTTTCCCTAAGGAAGAAGATAGCACTTATGTAATTTACATTTTTGTAAGTGAAATTTCTGATTTAGAATATACAGCTATTTTTAGTTAAATGTTGGTAAATCATTCTTCCAAGCATACTGATGTATAATGGGATAAGTTGCATGTGCGTACAGAGTGGACCTATCTCTGCCCTGCCTGAACCACCTTTAATGGCCACATGGTCACTTCCATGAGTGTCTTCACTTGCACTGTCATGGCTGCCTTGATGTCCTGAACCAACTCAAGATGTTGACCTCTCGTGCTCATTTTGACTTTGGAGAACAGCCGAGTCACAGGCTGGTTCCGGATCTGGTTAAAGGAGTTCAAGGAGGACAGAGCACAATGCTTTAATGAGCTGGTCCTTTGTTGGATGGCATTCAACAGCAGCACTCACTGTATTTTTTGTCACAGCCTTCTAAAATCATGAAAGAAGACTTCACAACTACTTCAAAAAGTGGCAAGAATGATGGGAGACATGTGGTAGAAGTGTGGGGAGAGTATTCTGAGTAAGACTGATGGGAACAAGTCTTTCATTGTAATTTTGTCATTTAAACAGTGTTAATTTTGTTATTAACCTTTGCATTGTGATCTGAGAATGAAATCACCATACACTTTAGGGGGTTATTATTTTCCTGTCTGTTTAGTGAGTTTGTGGACAATTTCAGTGATGTCTGTCTAACTAATAGCATGAACTCTACCCCTGTAAATAAGGCACCAGAGTCCTTGACAGGGAGCTGTGACACAGGAGCCATGTCTTTCGGTCATATTCAGACAAAGCTCCATCAGGCTGAGACGTGGACACAGAGGGAAACGGGGCTCACTTATGAGATTCATGACAACCTTCATAAGATTTAGGTGAATTTCTCGAATTGTCGCTTTTTCTAACCAATAAGACCTTTTCCTTTTCAGGAACATTAAATGACTGCTTTACTTTTAACAATAATCTCTACAAGTTGCAGCTATCTCTCCAGTAAACAAAGCAACAAAACTCTCCTCACCATCAATCCAGCAGTGACTCTGCCCACAGTTCATCTTGCTCACTTTGCTTCCATATTCTAGAGATTATGCCTTTTGGTATGTCTTCAAGTTATAAATTATTTGTATGTCATCACATATTCCTGGCAAGGAGATAATTTATCTTAAAGTTATATCAATTGATATATTATTATGACTCTATTATAGACTAAGTGCTTCCTTCCAAATTTATGTGCTGAAATCCTACACATTAGTGTGATGGCATTAAGAGACAGGGCCTCTGGGAGCAGATTCGCTCCAGGGGCTGGAGTCTTAGAAATCAGATTGTCCTTATACAGAGAGACTTGATAGTTTGTGTTGCTCTCTCTGCTTTCCACCATGCAGTAAGATGGGCCAGTTGAAAATCAAGAATGGGCCCCTCTCCAGACACTAGACCTTCTAGCTTCATGATCCTGAACCCTCCAGTCTGTTGAATTGGGAGAGATAAACTTACATTGTTTAAGTCACCATTAAGTGGCAATTTGTTATAGCAAGCAAATTCTTGAAGACAGACTATAAGTAAAAGTTGAAATTTAATCACTTTAAAATGAGTATTTCATATTTATACTCTTCAATCCCTTCACTGCTTCATAGATCCATTGTGAGTTTCCTTGTTTTGAAATGATTTGCCTATCCTAAACCAGTATGCAATTCTTTCCAGGTAGAATTTTGCATTTCCAGAGAGCCTGCAGGTAATTGGAGACCTCATTGAATGCGGTAGTGGGATGGGGGGGGGGCAGGAGAAGATTATGCTTCTGATGTCCAGTGCATCACCAGTTCTCACTGTGCATGAAACAATCTCCTACAACAGTTATCTGGAGTCCTGCATTGGCCCAATTGGATGAGCTCTTACTCATATTGTTAACCTACCATAGCTTCCAGTGCTAGCATATATCTCAGGTTTCCCATAATCTTAATAAGAAGATTGTGTCTAACTTTGATCCAATAAAAATAATATGAAAAACATATATTTTCTTCTGTGCACAGAAGTAAAATCAAACAATGTAAAGATAGCATAGAAATTCATCCATTCCTTGGTTGATGCACATTTGAGTTGTTTCCATAATTTAGCTGCAAATTGTGCTGATATAAACATAGGTGCATGTATATCACTGTGGTATGTTTTGAATTCTTCTCCTAGAAGGGAACAACTGGGTCTAATGGGTCCTCTAACTCTAGTTTTTGAGGAATCACCACACCTATTTCCAGAGTGATAGCAACAGTCTATACTCCCACCAACAGTATAGAAGAGTTCCTTTTTCCCCAAGTCCCACCAGCATTTGTTATTGATTGATCTTTTGAGGATGGCCATTGTTCTGGAGTGAAAGGGAATCTCACTTTTATAGGTAAATGGATGCAATTTGAGACCATACTGATAAGTGATATAAATCAGATCCATATGTACAACTATCCTATTGTCTCATTAGTGTGAGAAACTAAAAGAGTAAAGAAGATCCAAAATGTACATAGATATTGTAAATTGGAAAGAATATGCTCAAAAGAAAAGGCAAACTATGGTGGGGGAAAGGGAAAAGAAAGGCAGGGTAAAAAATAATAATATATATATATTTACAAGATAGTTAAGTTAATTATACATTTAGTTTCTCTTAGTAAATTGAAAAGAAAAGTTTGTGCTAATGTTGTTTGGACAAGATATTGTGCCTGCATCTTACACTCTGAATAACTGCTACAAAGACAACAATACACAACATTGAATATTGTAACTCTCCTATTAACCTATTTTGAATGTTTTTTATTGTTATTTTTATTTTTTTCTCTAAAAAATAAAAAAATAAACTCCAAAAAAGGAATTTAAAATTAGCATTTATCTCATTTCTATCATTGGAAAAATTGACAAAATAAAAATTTTATATGTATAGTGAAACACTAAAAATCTTAAGATTTTCCAAAAGAAGACAAATTATTCATGTCAAAAACAATAAAAATGTTTCCCTTCAAGCAATCTTAAAAATACTTACCACAGATATCCACCCCCCTAGGAAACAGGACTGCACCCCTGAGGTTCCGCCAGCCGCAGTTCACCATGCCCTGCTTCTGCCTTTCAATTTAGGGAGCCAAGACCCTGGAGAGCAGTTAGGACTGCACAAGGTGAGTCCCAGTGCCCCCAAGCTGGCTTGGGGAGAGTTGGGGACCTGCACTCCTGGTGATTGAGTTTCGAGACTGGACTGAGCCCTGCAGGTTCCATGGCCTCAGTGCACCACACGCAGCAGACTTCTTTCAGTTCAGGAAGCAGAGACCATGCAGGGGGACTCTTGGCCTGGTTGGGCTGGCCTGGGGAGAGCTTAAGGCCAGCATTCCCAGCGGTTGAGTTCATATCCACCCTCTTAGGACAAGGGACTGAGCTCTGGAGGTTCTGCCAGCCCCAGTTTACCATGCCCAGCTTCTGCCTTTCAATTTAGGGAGCCCAGAACCTGTGGGGGAGCATGGACTGCTCTAGGAGCTGAGGGTGCAGGAGGTGATTCACCAAACACCCAGAGGAAGCTTTGGAATACCACTCAAAACAAGGAAATATAGAAAAATGACAAAAGGAAAGACCAAAAGGCAGACTCAAATTTCTAGCCCATCCCAAGAAACCCTAGGAGCCATGTACATAGAAGAAAATAGAAGTCATACAGCTGAAATGACTAAAATGATATTAACTGAAATAAAGAAGCAACTAGGGGATGCTATGGAAAAATTCAAATCAGAAATAATTGCCCAGGTAAAAGAAGAAATGGTAAAAGTAGTGAAAGAAATAGTGAACACATCTAGTGAAGACACAGCTAAAAAATTAGAGGAACAAAGCAAACAGATAGAATCCCTGAATGAACACTATAAGAAACAAAAAGAATACATAAAGCAGATTTAAAGAGATATACAGGAAATAAAAAATGCTATCGAAAGCTGCCAAAATCGCCTCAACAAAAGTGAAGATAGAATTTCAGACCTCGAAGATAAGATTGTAGCCAATGAACAGGAAATGAAAGATCTTTTAAAAATAACAAAGAATCAGTAAATAACAATTCAACAGCTGCAAGATGGTGCAAAGAAAAATAACATAAGATTAATAGGGATAAATGAAAAAGAAGGGGATGGCCCAAATGATATCAAGAGGATATTTACAGAAGTAATAGCTGAAAACTTCCCAAACATGAGAATGGAAACTGACATTTGGATTAGTGAAGCATATAGAACTCCAAACAGTCATAACTAAAATAAAACTACACCCAGACAGATAATAGTCACCATCCCAGAAATCCACCATAAGAACAGAATACTAAACACTGTTAGAGACAAAAGAGAGATCACCTATAAAGGAAAACCTATCAGAATCATAGCAGACTTCTCAACACAAACAATGAAGTCAGGAAGAGCATGGCATGAAGCATTTCAGATCCTAAAGGAAAACCACTTCCAACCCAGATTGATGTACCCTGCAAAACTGTCCTTCAAAATGGATGGAGAAATAAGATACTTCCATGACAAAGAACAGCCAAAAAACTTCATGACCACTAAACCAACCCTAAAAAGAATACAGAGAGACATTCTAGATACACATGGGATAAAACCAACAAGCAAGGCAGACAATTAAACAGAATGGAAAGCTAAAGATATAACAGCATAAAGATAACATGTCAAAAATAAATCAATGTATAACAGTTATAACCATTAATGTAAATGGCCTCAACTCACCAATCAAAAGAAACAGACTGACAGATTGGATCAAGAAACAACATCCAACCATATGTTGTCTGCAAGAAACCCATCTAACCCAAAAAGAAACCCTTAGACTGAAAGTCAAAGGATGGAAAACAATACTTCATGCAACAGGAAACCCGCCCAAAAAAAAAAGCACGAGTAGCTATTCTGTTTGCAGACAATGTGAACTTCAAACCAAGAATGATTCAAAGAGATAAAGAAGGTCACTACATACTAGTTAGGGGAAAACTTCAAGAAGAAGAGATAACAATCTTAAATATATATGCACCAAATCCCAGAGCACTCAGCTATACAAAGCAAGTATTAACAGAAATGAAAAATCAAATAAGCAATAACACAGTTATAAAAGAGACCTTACCACGCCATTGATAGAAAGGGACAGATCAACTAGACAGAAAATCAGCAAAGAAATAACAGAACTGAAGCACATTAGTGAACAAATGTACTTGATAGATGTATATATAGTGTTCCATTCAACAACATCAGAATATACATTCTTCTCAGCAGTACATAGGACATTCTCTAAAATAGACCATATACTAGCCCACAGAACATATTTAAGTAAACGCAAAAGAATTGAAATTACCCCATGCATGTTATTGGAGCGTAATGCCATGAAACTAGAAATTAATGATAAAAGCAACTGCAAAACCCTCACAAACACATGGAAACTGAGTAATATGCTCTCGAGCAATCAGTGGGTCATGGAGGAAATTAAAGAAGAAATTAAACAATATCTACAAGCAAACGAAAATACACACACAACTTACCAGATTTTGTGGGATGCAATGAAAGCAGCCCTCAGAGAAAAATTTATTGCATTGAGTTCCCACATCAGGAAGACAGAACGAACACAAATAAACAACCTGATGCTACAACTCAAACATCTAGAAAAAGAAGAGCAAACCAAGCCCAAAGCCAAAAGAACGGAGGAAATTATAAAGATTAGAGCAGAAATTAATGCAATAAAGACTAAGAAAGTAGTACAAAGGATCAATGAATCAAAGAGTTGGTTCTTTGAAAGAATAAATAAAATTGATAAGCCCTTGGCCAACCTTATTAAAAAAAGGAAAAAAAAACTCATATTCATGCAATAAGAAATTAAAAAGGTGAAATTACTACAGACTCAGTGGAAATACAGAAGATCATCAACACCTACTTTGAAAACCTCTACTCTCATAGATTCGATAACACTGAAGAAATAGACAAATTCCTAAATACATATGAACTACCAAAGCTGGATCAGGAAGATGTAAAACTCCTGAATAACCCAATTTCTATTACTGAAATTGAAAATGTAATTAAGTCCTTGCCTACAAAGAAGAGTCCAGGCCCAGATGGATTCACTGCAGAATTCTACAAGAAATACAAAGAATACTTAACTCCAACACTCCTGAAACTCTTCAATGAAATTGAAAGAGAAGCAATTCTTCCTAAATCATTCCTGGAAGCAAATATCACTCTAGTGCCAAAACCAGAGAAAGACTCAATGAAAAAAGAGAACTATAGGCCAATCTCCCTGATGAACATAGATGCAAAAATCCTCAATAAAATATTGGCAAACAGGATGCAGCAAATCATCAAGAAGATTATACAACATGACCAAGTGTGGTTCATCCCAGGAATGCAGGGATGGTTCAACATACGCAAAACAATAAATGTAATCTACCATATCAATAGAGCCAAAAGGAAGAACCTCATGATCATCTCTATAGATGCAGAAGAAGATTTGATAAAGTCCAACACTCATTCATGATAAGAACCTTACAGAGAATTGGAATAGAGGGACTTTATCTCAATATGGTAAAGGCCATCTATGACAAACCAACAGCCAGCATCATATTGAATGGTCAAAAACTGAAAGCCTTTACCTTAAAATCAGGCACAAGACAAGGATGTCCATTATCACCACTGCTATTCAACATAG
>PVJX010049132.1:0-11206 GCA_004027295.1 Dolichotis patagonum
AAAAAAAACACCAAGAAAAAAAGAAAACAAAATACATGTAGAAAAAACAAAAATAAAAATAAGATTTCATTTCTTCAATGCTTCCTGCCCTTCAAAAGATAACCAACAACTCCAGTTGGAAGGACCACAAACTTTCCTATTAGCTGCCCACAAGGCAATGCAAACCTTAGCAATTATCACCGCTTCAAACCTTAGAGTACTTTCCTGCCCCAAACATATGGGACTCTGGCCCAAGCTCTCTCCCTCCATGCCCTCAGAAAGGAGAGAAAATGTTTCAGGAAGCACTTAGAATGTTTGTGATATATGGAAGAGCAGAATATTTGTGATTTATATGGATTTGGTTTATGGGAGGGTAAATAGTCTCTTGTTACCACAGATTTGTTTTAATTTATTAGGAATATGCCATAAAGTAACACACAGACCAAGTGGGAAATTCTTCAAGCAGTTGTTAGCTTCTTAATGAAAATTCAACTGGGTTACTTGTTGGGGTAGGTAGAACTGGGCAAGAACGGGCAAGAAGGAGAGGGTGGAGCCAAGTGGCGGACAGCCAGTCCTTCCTTTAGCCACCCGAAGCTTTCAGGAAATGTTGCGATCATTTTCTAAGACCTTTGGCAGCCTGCATCACTGGGGAGGTGATTGAATTAGTAGCCATCATAACTGCAGTAATACATGTACTTGTAGGTCTCCCTATGATCTGTGAGCCCTTTGAGAGCAGAAATCCTATATTTTTCATTTGTTTTATAGGCACATAATAAATGTGACCTCACTCAATGGATCTAGTGGACTATTTGACAGGTCATATACTGCAACCGGCACTGCAAAATGGAACTTTAACTTAGTGTTTTTAAAAAAATTTTTTTTAGATGTAAGTAATTTATCCAAACCCCTTCCTGCTGAGCTCCTAACCAACACTCCTTTCTTTCCTCAGCCCCCCAAAAGTGACAGACTACACAGAGATGAGTCTCTGGAGGCCAGAGCCCAGTTTCCTTTCTACAAGAAAGAGGAGGAGGAGCTGGAGTGATATAGCAAGTGTGGAGATCTATATTGTCTCTCTGTGCCTTACTGTAAAAGACCTGTACCCACCTGTACACGGTGATTTGAGGCAGATAGGGCCCTCCATCTCCTCAGAGCTACCTCTGAATGAATCCTTTTTCCTTTTTACCTTTTTATCAGAGTAAATGGCCCCCTTCGATTTGAACGGCCATGAGCAAACAAACCCAAGCACATAAACCTAAGGGGCTAGAAACACTACCACGAGGGCCTAGAGCAGTGGTGGCGAAGCTATAGCACACGTGTCATGTCGTTCCAGCAACCGGACTTTGGATAGCAGTTGTTTTCTCCAAGCTGAAACCTCAACATTCAGGTGTGACTGCAGTGTTGGCTCTTTGCGATATGTAAGTGGGTAGGGTTGCAGTTTGGGTATGTGGTCTCTAAAAGGTTCCCCATCCCGGACAACAGCAAAAACTGCATCCCCCACTTTTCGAGCCAGCCCAGTGGGAAACCTCCATAAAATGAAACAAGAAAGATATTCTCTATTCTTTCATAAATATCTTTGTATCTACAAAGTGGTTGTTACCAGGCTGGTTCTGAGGGTCCCTGAAACTGAAATAAGGACCCTCCTGGCACAGAAAAAAATTTCCAGGGTGCATTAACAAGAGGCAGGAGAAGAGTCTATTAGGCACTCAACAGTGAAGTACGGGTACTTAGAGAAAACAGACACATTACGGTTTGGAACTGGCAACATATATACCTCTGAGAAAGGGTGGAAAAGCCCACAAGACACCCTCCTCCACAAGGGTATTGGCTCATTCTACAGGTATGGGCAGCTTTTAAAAAAATAGCTAATTTCAACATTCTCTGGATTTGCTTATCCTATTCTTTTATCTTGGAATCAGACTCTTGTTCCTCATTTTCTTAATAAAGCCAATTTATGGATTCTTAGTATTCCTAAGGAATTTGGGTGTGAAGGTCCTGGTAGGGAAGCGTCTAACCTTCAGCAAAGGAATATTGATGTGTATCACTAGAAGCTTCAGTGACTGACTAATGTCCTGGTTTTCTAAAACAACCGGTGAAGCTCACGGCAGAGTCTGACATTGCGCTGATCTGTGAAGGTGGATCTTGCAAAGCAGAAGCCACATTTGCAGAGCTGTCAGCAGTGTGCACACAGCATTCTGTTTTGATAATGCCACAGGTTCTAACTTGTACTGTTATTAGAACAGCTAAGGCCATTTCGTTTTGTAAAATGGATTTTTTTCATCATTTTTACTTGTGAATTTAGTAATGAAATATCCATCTGCAGTGTCATTTAGAGCTTTTAGTGTGTAGTTAATAAGACACTCAGTGTGCCTCTTTAAATCTTAGTCTTATTTGGGGAATAAAGGCAGACCAAATGATTACACTCATGAAAAACTGATGTAGTCTATCAATGCTGCAAGCTTAGGGAGATTAGCTGGTTGGCCTATGGTTTTAGGGTTCCTCCAGTGTGACCGGAGACCAGTTCTCTTCAGTGCCCTTGGACCATGAGTACCCTGATGCACATCTTCCTATTCACCCTGGAGGCAACCAAGGCCATAGATTTGTGTCACAGAGCCACTGGGTACCATTTGCAGCTGATCATTTTGTTTTAGCTCTTGGCCTCCAGTCATTGGCAAACAAGTCAGTATCTCTTAATGCAAAAGTATGATTCTCTGGATAGAAATCTATCTCATATTTTGGGTGGCACTGCTCTATTCTTTTAAGTATGAGGAGTTTTTTTGTTCCCAAAAAATGGATGCTAGTTGGTCTAGTCAGTAGATGACAGCCAGATATGTACACTCCAGACTTGAAAATATTTATCTGTGAACTGATGGTTATCTCTCATCACAGTAGTGTGGAGTAGATTAGGATCTCTGTATTTTTATATCTGAGTATTAATTGTGGCTAGAGAAAAAAAAATTTCCATGCTTTTTTGATGAACAGTCTCATTTATTAGCCGTTGGCAAACATTAGAGCTGGTAGAAACTTAAAATTGTCGCTGTGCTTTGTAACCATTCTATAAAATTTTAAAGCTTTATCTAATCATCTCTATGGAGGACCTACTCCCCATAGTAGTCTAGTTGTATTGGAGTTGGACAATTATCACAAACCCAGCATGCATCTTTGCTAATATTTTTGACATGTTGCTGGGCTCAGTGAAGGAAAACATTAGTTCCCCATCAGAGAATGGAACAAAGTTCAAGGAAAAAAATCAATTGTCTGATTTCAGTTTTGGACAGGTAATAAACACTTGTTCAGGCTGTAAGTTATAGGTATAGTTGGAGACTATCAACAGGGGCTCATATAGTACTGGGAGCCCTCTTTTATATCTAGCCAACTTTTAACTTAATAGTTATTGTTATTATTATTATTCCTCTCTCCATAGAGTAGGACATGTTCCCAGTCAACAACAAAAGGGTAACCATGGAATCAAATGGACTGGGATTCTGGCCTTTGCTTTTGAGGTACAGGACAGAGATCAAAAGAGCAGTTTAGAGAATCTCTGTCAGGGAAAAGTGTTTAGAACTCAAATGCATATGCTTTTGGGGAAGGCTTCGTCCAGTGTGAACGGAGACCAGTTCTCTTCACTGTGTGTAAGAGTTGGGGTTTCCCATGATGGTTGCATGACGCTGCATGGGGCTGCAACCTTATTTTGTATTTTCTGAATAATTGAGATTTTTCAGCCCACCTAAGCCAGGGATTGGGTGCGAGTGCCAATTTAAAGGAGTACCCAGTGACGCTGCATCCTGACATCTCTTCCCATTTATGGTTAGAGAGAGCAAGTATCTCTTGTCTTCCATGTTTTTATGTATAAGCATTTATTTTCTAGAACCTTAGGTGTCTCTTAACTGCTGGAAAGGAAAGAATCCCTAAGGCAGTAGAAGTGTGTAGACAAGAAGAGAGAAAAAAATCAACTATGCTTCAGGCGCAAGGGTTTGGAAGAAAAGTGCTTCAGAGGGCCAAGCGGTGCGGATAGGGGGAAGTGTGGAAGAAGAAAACATAAAAAAAAATCTTTAAAAATTTTTTTCATTTTTAGTTTTTTAAGACAGGGTCTCACTGTGTAGTCCAGGCTGAAACTGAACTCACAATGCAGCCCAGGCTGACCTCAAACTCTTGTCAATCCTCTTGCCTCAGCCTCATATATTCTGGGATTACAGGCACGTGCCACCCCACCTGGCAAACACTTGCCTGGACTTAGCAAAGGTGCCCTCTTGATGCCTCTTTTTACCTCCTACCTGACTTTCTAAGAGAATATGTCACTGGTTAGATCTGTAGGTGCCTAAGCCTGCGGTAAGGGACCTAGACAACACTTTTGCAATAAGTTTACTCACACCTGTCATGGAAAAAGGATTTTTAGGACATGGTAGAAAGGAAGTTAAGTAGAGGTTTAGTATGCACTCAGGAATAGAGTGTGGGTGGTCAGAAAAATGAGCTACATTACAGTATGGGACTGGTGATATTTATACCCCTTTGAAGAGGTGGAAAAACCTGCCCACCCCCTAGAAGAGGATTAGCTCATTCTTTCTACAGGTATGGGCAGTGTTACGGCTTGTGTCTAGACGCCCCAGTTTCTATGTTTACCAGTCTATCCTTAAATTACCAACGTGATTTTCCAGACTTGTTTCTACCAGGAGGAAGATACCGAGGCCAGGAATGTTCTTTTCAGAGGGATAGAGAGGAAAAGCTAAAATAAGTGTTCATAGTCTCTCCATTCAAGTTTGCAACTCCGTTAAGGAAAGAAAATGAAAATAAATTACAATTAATGGGCAACACAAAACAGAAGAATTGACTGTATCATCGGGGCAGGAATTCTTAAAACCCAGACATAGCTGGGTGTGGTGGTGCACATCTGTAATCCCAGTACTCTGGAGGCTGAGGCAGGAAGATCACCTTGAGTTCAAGGCCAACCTGAACTATATAAGTGAGACTCTATCTCAAAAACTAATCCCCCAAACCCAAAAAACTGAAAACAGCAACAACAACAACAACAACAACAACAACAAAAAACCCACCTAGACATAGATCAGAAAGCTGGCAAGTTCTAATATTCCAAAACATTGAAGTATGCCTGTAGATTTAGACTTTGGGTGCTCTGTGGACCTTAGGGGAGCAGTCTTCAACCCAAATGGAATGTCCATTGGAGGGAAGAAATGACTTTCCATGGAGCCCTTACATTAATTTTATAGGAATTAATTTCTAGGTCCTCAATTCCAACTGTGACCTTTCCTGAAATTGATCTGCCACACATGTGGTTGGCTGGTAGTTGCCACATCTATTTTAAATCCCTTTCTTTACTAATGAAAGACAAACCTTTCACCCCAGGAAAGCTTATCAACTCAGGTTGCCCTGGGGCACCAAACCAAGGGACAATTCTAGAAGCCTTGCTCCTGAGGAGAGTGCCCGGTGCCAGCAGGAGACACCCCGGAGCAGTGCCTTGGGTTAGCTGAGAGAGAAGTCCAGGCCAGGCCCTGGGGGACCACTACTCACCCATCCTCTTTCAAGGACAATTTAGAAGTGAGATCACTGTCAGGGAGATGGACACAAATACACTTATTTGAGTTGAAAAATGAAGTAAGACTTTTTCTGACTTCATGTAAATCTAATTGAGATGATTGGTTTACAATGAGAACCGAGTTTGCCAAGTTATATTGTCTATAAATTGAACCATCTAAGTATATAGCTCCAAGGTTTCTGACACAAAATATATTCAGAACCCATATGCACCAGTGAGTATGTTGGAAATTAGATATATTAACAGTTTTAGAGGTCTGTTTTAAATTCTGTAGGATACACATAGATTATTTTTCAAAAAATTCTAAGGGAATATGCAAGAAAACTTGAAGACAACTTTTGGGTTAAAGTACCAGGCTAGGTTGTAGCTGGTGGAAGATTTTTTTTTCAAGTAGAACAGTATTTGGTATTGGAGAATGAAAGAGTAGCTGATAGGGTAAAATGGTTCACTTATAATTAGGATTTTTTTTTCTTTTAGAGATTAAACTGCTTCTCCAACTTCCTCTAGCTGTGAGTATAAACTACCATCCCTCCTCACCTCAGCTGAGATGAATGGACAGAAAAGAAATACCTGTAACCAGCCCTTCTGAAAGAAGGGGGAAGGCACAGAGGCTGGTCCCAGGTCAAAGCCCCAGTTTCCACAAGGGAGGGAAGGAGGGAACAGGAAATGGCCAAGAAATAAAATAGCTGGAAAACTTTCCTGTCTGTTGTCTCATTTTTTTCTTCCGCACCCCCTTATTTGCAATAGAAGTCCATACACAGCTGAACAAAGTGAGAGGAAGCTTTGTAGAAAGTCCCTTCTTGTCTCCTTCAGTGCTGGTTTAGAATAACTCTTCTTTCCACCAAAGGTTATCCCTGCGTTCCTGGGGAGTGGTGAGTAGTAGGGACCAGAGCAGCTGCTAACAAAGGGATGCTTCAAAGTGCACAGGCAGGGAAAGGCTATCTGGTCATTCCTCCACTGTCAATAGCATGTGCAAGGACTTCAGTGTTGTATCAAATATGTGAAGAGTGAAGGGACAGTAATGTGACCAGAGCCTCAGGAATGGAATGGCAATAGCTTTGGTCACCTGCCTCAGCCTGAAAAAATTTAATATCTAACTTGCTGGAAAATAGAAGGAGGACAGATTAGATCAGTGAGTGGGAAATAAGGTTAGAGAAGACTTGGAAAGAATGTGGATTTTAAGCCATATGATCAAAGCAGGATTTAATCAGTGATCATCTCTCTTATCACTAAGTAGGCCATGTTGCTTTTCTTCTGAATGGAAAAATACTTGTGTTCTTCTATTAAAATATGCCTGCCGTGTTATGGCAGTTATCTGTTACATGTTGGTCTCCTCTTTTACTTTGTGATCTCCTCAAGAACACGGTCTATGTCTTATTTATTTATTTATTTTTGGTACCAGGGCTCAAACTCACGACCTCGCACTTGCCAGGCAGGCGCTTATGCTGCTGAGCTAAATCCCCAGCCCATCTATGTCTTATTTAAACCTTAGTTCCTGGCATGTCTTCTTTCAAGTGATAAGCTCTTAACAAAATTTTTTCCCCTTCAGTATGCAGGATTAATCCCAGGGCCTCACATGTTTAGCAAGTGTTCTGCCACAGAGCTACATCCCCACCCCTTTACACATTTTATATTGAAACAAGGTCTCACTAAGTTCCTCAGGCTAGGCTTGAACTTGTGATCTTCCCACCTTGGTCTCTCAAGTAGCTGGGATTACAAGTGTCTGTCACTGTACCTAGCTTTAATAAGCTTTCCATTAATATGTGAGAGAATGAACACAAGAAATCCAAAAGGAAGTTGAAGAGAGATGAACTAGAAAAGAGTGCTAATACTGCTACGCAGTAGGCACTGGGGAGTTCTGGTCAGCAAGCCAGTCCTCACATAGGTGTCCCTGTGGTAGTCCACACCTGCCCGTGGCTCATAAAGTCACTTTAGTGGGGAGAAACTGTCTTTGTGAAAAAAGACAACAATACAGAGGATTAATTTTTATTTGCATTCATATGTGTGTGCACAGTGCATGGTCTCAATGTAAAATCTGTATTTTGCTGTAGGTCATAATGAACAAATTAAAAATTCTATCTATCACATTGTGTCTTATTGGGATTTGAATATGTGTGAAAGTATAAACAAAAATTTTTATTGAAAATGAGATATTATAGTACCCATCGATCATTCTCTGTTATTCGGTTCAGAATGCCCTGTAATTCTTTCACTCTTTGAATGGTTTTATACTTTTTTGTTTTGTTTGATATTATTGTATTTGAAACTATGCTCAACTATAGCAGAGTAAGAGATATTGTGATAGCTACTGTTGATGTCCGGTTGTCTTAATGTAAAGTACTGTGTTGCCTATGTTGTCCTGTTCTGATGTGCTCTGTACTGACCTCTTTTGTCTTATTCTCTTTAAAATAAAATGGAAAAAAAATATTGTAGCACATTTTGTTGCCTGATAGTAAGTAAGGGATCAATGGCAGAGACACTTAGAAGCAAGAGTAGGCAGGATTTAGCATTTGATCAGTTGAAGTCAAGGATCTGTGAGGTTTGGCACACAAGACATTGGAAGAATATGAGTATCAGTCATATAAGAATTAAGTAGGGCATGATCGTGGTCACTGATGCTCTTCATACACGTCCAGCTCTCTGTCTGTGAGTATGTGATAGGCTGATGCTTCCTGGACCTTTTGTGTGAGTGGAGTCATGTGAAGAGCTCAGAACAGTAACTTGTGGGTAGAATCAGTGTGCTTCTCTTCCAGGCAGAGCTTGTGATGACTGATGTAAGGCCTTTCGGTAGAACGCTCACCCTCCCTGCCTTGGCACCTGGAAAGTTTTGAAATGGTGGTTTTTCTGTCAGTCTGAGACCTGGAGTGAGTAGTTTTTGAGCAGAGCTCCTTGACTAGTTTGTAGTAAACATGTGGCCTGAGCAAGAAATATACTTTTATTGTCTTAAGCAACTGAGAATTACAGGTTATTTATAACCTCCATAAAAATGTAACCTAGTCTATTTGACAGTGGCTGTTGCTGGTGGAGGGTACTCTGCTTTTTTCTTCTTCACAAAACTGGCGTGTGGTGGTGGCCTATACATAGGGCACATCTGGTTTCTGAGAAAGCTCTGGGCTACTGGCTAAGATCTTTGGGATGAAGGGAAGATGAATCAAGAGTCCAGCGAATTCTATTGTCCAGTAACACTAAGTGTCACAGTCACCTCTCTCTCCTTCCACATTCCTCCCTCACCGAGGACAGTTCTTGAGCAAGCTGCTTTCTTTCCTATGTGAGGGAGGGTAATAACCCCCACAGATTAATAGCCCCACAGATGACCATGCCTATGCCACCCTGTGAAGATGTTTTCACTGCAAAAGTGATTTTCGCAGATATCATTACATTTAAAAATTTGAGGTGGGAAGATTTTACTGGATTGTCGGGGCCTCAGTCCAATCACATGCACCCTTAAACACAGGAAACCAGAGATGGCAACAAGAAAAGGTCTCAGTCCTCAATTCCATGTTGCTAGCTTTGAAGATGAGGGAGGAGGCCATGTTCCAAAATAGAAGTCTCTAGAACAATCTAGAAAAGCAAGGAAACAGATTCTCCTTTAGAGCCTCTAGAAATTAATGTAGTCCTGTGAGCACTTTGATTTTAGCCCAGTGAGACCAACATAAGACTTCTGATTTCCAATACTGTGAGACATGAAGTTTTTATTTATTTTTTTATTTTTTGACAGTACAGGTGATTGAACCCAGGACCTTGAATATATTCTGCAAAGAAATATGCTACCACTTAGTACTCTTTTTACTTTTGTTTTGAGACAGTTTTGTTGGGTTTCCCATGCTAGCCTTAAACTTGCAGTCCTCATGCTTCAGCCTCTAGTGTAGCTGGGTCACGAGTGTTCTCCATGGCATTTGGTTGAGTTTGCATTCTTTAAATCACCAAGTTTGTAAGCATTTGTTGTAGTATTAACAGAAAACTAATACACATTTCTGCTCCTATACAGAAACTTCGCTTATACTGCACTTCCTTGTATATTTTGCATTCATCAATCATTCCTTCAGTCTGAATGCTTTCCAACTGTGTGGGTTTCAAAGCTTGAACCCTACTTCCACAGGAATCACCACAAGTGCTCCCAGCCGAAGGCAGGCACTCAGGCTTTGTCCATGACTTTATTTTTTCAATCTGGTATATAATCTACTTACTTGTCACTGCTTTCCACTTGGTGCATGAGGTTTGACATATGTAACTCACACTTCAGCAGAAGCTAGAAAGCAAAACTTTGGGGCTCAGGCTTAGCTCAGTGGTAATGAGACAGGAAGGGAGGGTGTGGCTAGAACTGGCTGAGACGGGAGACATAACAAGGTGCCAAACACAAGTGCAGAGCAGTTCCCAAAGCCTGGCAGGTAGACCTCTTGTGAAAACCTTGGGTAGCATGGCCTAGACCTGACCTTACCCCAAAGAGTGGGTAATACAAAAAAGACAGCTCACATTGTGTTTTTGTCACTGTGTTCTCTCTTGCATGGTGGCCTGGCCTCACACCATAAGGTATACTTCTTTTCCTACTTTTACTTGGCCCAAACTTGCTCTGCAGAATTTGTTTCTTTTCCTACCTGTAATAATACTTTGCTGCTGTTTGTGCTAATCTTGACCAATTCTTTGCTCAGGACAGAAACAACCTAGAAACCACCTTTAGGACACTCTAGTACTCCAAACCCAGTAATAGTAGAGCACATGTTTAGCATGTATGAGGGTTTGGGTTTGGTCTCTAGCCCTTAAAAAAGATTAACACTTCAAGAAAACAAGACTTTTGTCTTTTTAAAAAATTATTTTGCATTTCAGCTGGCAAAAGACATCCGAAAGACCAATCAGGAGTAATATTAATATTCAATACTGAGGGTCCTAAACAGTAAAGCTGCTCCTTTCCCTGTGAAAGTCTGCTGGCTATGAAAGCCTTCATGAAGGAGGCTACTGGTTGCTAACCCAGCATGCATTCCTTCCTTTTTTAAGCTAAAAGATCTTCAGTTTTATTTTCAGGCATCGACTGTGCCTCACAAATTTAGGGGCTGCATGCCCAGCTTCTAGGATAGACCCTATAGGTCTAAGCTCATTGTATTAATCCCGTTCTGCCTGCTGGCCATTTGCTTAGAAAATTGATAAAGAAGTATCTTTACAGAATGAGACTGCAGAAGTGTCTGAAACTCTTTAGGTCAAACACAATCTAAGGAAGGGGAGGGGATTCTTTTTAGGGCAGTGACCATACATTAGGTAAAAGCACAGGCTTTTTTTTTTTTTAAAGTTAAATCAGTGAGGTCAGAAAGGATCTTAATTTACTTCTCATGTTTTGCTTAGACAAGATAATGCACTTAGTACTGCTTGGTTGGTTTCAAATGCTTGGCTGCCTCTCAAAGAGCTTTTGATTTGGGGAAGGGAGAGGACAGGGCGTTCCCAGCCAGCCTTATCAGTACCAGACAGTACTTAGACTGCAGTCTAAATTGTGTGTGTGCCCTTTGTGAAACCTTTAAAAGGCTGGCTCTGCTTACAGAGCCATTAACTGTGGGGACCCGCAAGTCATCTTCCAAGGATGGCTGAGCACCCCTCTAAGGAGGAGCTTTTCATTCTTAACCTTTTCCAAGACAGGGCATTTTAAAAACAGATGCCTGGAGAAAGAGTCATGCCATCTCTGTGGATGGACTG
>PVJX010049133.1:0-11209 GCA_004027295.1 Dolichotis patagonum
TTTCACTATTTTTATCAATTCTTCTTTTACCTGGGCAAGTATTTCTGATTTGAATTTCTCCATAGCTTTCCCTATTTGCATATTTATTTCATTTGATATCATTTCAGACATTTCAGGTGTATGGCTTCTTTTTTCTTCTATGTACATGGCTTCTAATCTTTCTTGGGGAGGGCTAGAGCTTTGAGCCTGCCTTTTGGTCTTTCCTTTTGTCATTTTTCTATATTTCCTTGCTTTGAGTGGTGTTCCAAATCTTTCTCTGCATGTGTGGCGAATTACCTCTTACACCCTCAGTTCCTGGAGGGGCAGTGGCTACCTCACAGGCTCTTGGCTTCCTCACAGGGTCCTAACTCCCCTCTGTGGGCTCCTGGCTCCCTAATTTGTAAGGCGAATGCTGGGTGTGGTCACCCCGGAGCCTGTGGAATCTCAGGCAGGCCAGACCACCGTGCTTTGTCCCAGGCAGTTCTCCAGGAGGTTCCCTGTGAGTGAAGGGTGGGCCTACAGGTCCCAAAGAGTCAGGCCAAAATGCTGGTTTCTGCAAAGTTCCTGGTCCCAAACAGACCTGGCCAAGATGCAAGTCTCCACAAAATTCCCAGTCCAAACAGCCCAGGGCTGTCTGCAGGTCTGGAGGTTCCTGGTTCCAAAGAGTCAGGCCGAGATGCTGGTCTCTGGGAGATTTCTTGGGGGTGAAGGACGGGGCTATGGGCCCAAACAGGCCTGGCCAAGATGCTGGTCTCTGGGAAGTTCCCTGCAGATGAAGGGTGGGAATTTCCCTGCAGATGAAGGGCGGTCCTACCAGTCCCAAAATGTTGGGCCGAGATGCCGGTCTCTGTAAAGTTTCCAATCCAAACAGCCCAGGCCACTCTGCGGGTCCAGGAGGTTCCCGGTCCCAAAAGCATGAGATTAATTCCTAAGTATTTCATTTTTTTGGATGCTAGTGTGAAGGGTCTGGCTTCTGTTACCTCTCTTTCAGTATTTTTGTTGTTAGTGTATAGGAATGCTATTGATTTTTGAGTATTGACTTTGTATCCAGCTACATTGCTGAATTTATTTATTATATCTAGGAGTTTTTTGATGGAGTTTTGGGGGTCTTCTATGTAAAGTATCATGTCATCTGCAAATAATGATAATTTAACTTCCTCTTTTCCTATCTTTACTCCTTTTATTTCTCTCTCTTGTCTAATCTCTCTGGCTGGTATTTCCAGTACTATGTTGAATAGGAGCAGTGACAGGGGACATCCTTGTCTTGTACCTGATTTTAAGGTAAAGGCTTTCAGTTTTTGGCCATTTAGTATGATGCTGGCTGTAGGTTTGTCATAGATGGCCTTCATCATATTGAGGTAAAGACCATCTATTCCAATTCTCTGTAATATCATTTTTAATACTGTAGAAGTTTTTCTTTCTGACTATCTTTTACCTTTTGTAAATTGTGGTCAATTATATTTTACATTGGTTTTGGTCCTAAAGATGTTAACAGCAGAAGAAGAGCATTAATTAATGCATATTTAATGACATGCAGATCAGCAATTGTTTGGTTAAATTTTTCAGCTGGTTTTCCGATAATCAGGTTATCAGGCTGGGTGAAGGCATCTACCTTTCTCTAAGGGCCATTTAGGCTTTCTGAAACAGACAACCTCTATGGCAACTCCTCAAACTTTCCATATTGGTATAAAAATCAGAACAAATGATTGATAAACTAACAGAAGTGTCTGTGAACTGCATTTAAAAAAGGAAGCCACCGAAGGACCAAGCAATCATGGTGAACATCTGGCACACATATGGTAGCAGGCTATATGACGCCTGTGAAAGGCTCATCACTTCTGAACTGTAGTCTACCAGATTTTTCCGTGGGCCTTTGTTATTTTTTAATATCTTCTTGACTCCTGTGTTATGGGACATGATTATAAGAATACAATAACCTCTAATCAAATGTTTTTAAAAAGATGGACTTAATGATTATATTATGCAAAATATAAATATGACTGCTTAGCTACTCAGTGAAATTTGTGGTGCAACTGAGGAAAGAAAGACACTCAGAACACATAGTGAGTCAATTTACCAGTGTTCTCATGTTCTGTCTTTGGAATTATTTATAATAGTCATGAAATTAACTGTATAAAAAGATGGGTCTACTAAATAATTAGCAAAAATTACTTATCTAATTATTATATTGGTACCCATTATAACAGAAAAAAGAAATAAAGCTATGATTAGAACAGGTTCTAAAACACAGACACACAGACACATACACATATTTGGTTATAACTAAGCTTAGGAAAAAGCATAATTATTTATGGGATACATAAAAATAAATAATTTAAAGAATTAATGGCAATGCAGACACTTAGAGATTAACTATACAATATGTCATATTTATTAATGACATTATGTCCTGAAATACTAAGTAAGAAATATCACCATGTGACAAAATAGCACAAAAGTGGCCTGTTTTAACATGATATAGTATTTGTGAATAAATCTTTTTGTAAGGTTGTTTATTTACAAAAAGTTTAAAGGGTTATTTCTACAGTGTGCTGTTGTGGTGGTTTTTCATTTTTGTTCTATTCACTTCTCTCATATTTTTGAAAATAAATGATGCCACTTCAGAAAGTATAATGTTTTACAGCATTGATTTAAAAGTTTCCTCAGCTATATTAATTGAGTAGTATATATCAAAATAGCCACAAAGACTTTATGTCCCATACTGTTGTGTCCAGAATTTCCAATCTCTAAATTTAAAGCTTTGCTAGTTGGTAGAATGGAAGTTGGGTAAAATGAGACTTCTATTGTAGCTCTACTTTTATAGGTTTTATTGCTGTTGCTGTTAGTTGAGTGCAGAGAATTTTTAAATAATGAAATAATTCTGAAGAAAAGGAAGAGTGGACCACAGACACAGAATATATACCAGAGCAAATAACAAAAGATGTGGGATGGATTGTCATGGTGCTGGCATGGCGGGCTGAGTTTAGGAAAGGACACCTCAGAAGAATGAGTAGGATGTTGAAGTCCTTGACCTCAAATTTAGAGTAACTGCTAACTTAAAGGATGTGGAGAGGGAGACATAAAGCACTTCTTTTTCAATTACTTCTAATAATTGTATTAATTTCCCTGATATCTCACTGAGTAGTAAGCTCCTTAAAGCAAGTTAAGAAATTCTCCAAATAGAATTTGACTGGGTGTCTTGTATTTTACTTGGTAAAACCTATTAGTACAAGTATAAAGCATGTAAACAAACAAATAAATAGATATACCTTGAGACCATAATGTTAAATGAAGTATATTGAAAACACAAGCTTAAATATGAGAATCACAAATTATAAATAAAAAACACAATAAAAGGTAGAGTGTGCACCCATGTTTATAGCAATGCAGTTTGTAATAAATCTTGGAAACAACCACAAGGCCCATCAACTGCAGAGCTGATGAAAAAGATGTGGTATTTTTATGCAATGGAATATTAGTCAGCTATAAAAAGGATGACATTGCAGCTTTTATAGGTAAATGGAGGCAACTTGAGAATATCCTCATAAGTGAAATATATCAGATTCATATAGTCTGTCTAGTATAAAAAATAATAATCAAAAACTGAAAGAGTAATAAGATCCAAAATGTATGATACATATTGTAATAATGAAAGGGAAAGAAACTGCTCTAAAGGATGTAACTGTATGTATGGTTAAGTGTGCAAGATAGATAGCCATACTACTAAGTTTTTGTTAGTTCATCAAACAGAATGGTTTGTACTGTCATTGTTTAATTGTCTGTCTACTTTTTATACTTTGATTTTGTAAATTGAACAACTACTTCTAAGATTACAATCTGTAATTTATCAACTAAAAAAAGATAGAGCATAAGAAGTAGGGAGATAGATCTCTCTCAAAAAGGAAGGGGATTAAGAGATGGAGGGCAAAGTAATACAGGCAAGTAAGAAGGGAATAATAAAGGAAATAAGATGTGTTATATACTTGAACTACAAGAAGTGTAAATATTATGTACTGCAAACATACCACTTAAAAAAAGAGAAATATGTGAATTTCAAAGTATTTTCACCTGTTATCAAGTTGTATATAATATGTTTTGGGATATGCAAAATATTGAGTTGAAATTTACTCATGTGTAGAAATTATGATATATATGTGCAGTAAAATTAAAGATTACATATAAAATGTAATTTTTATGCCTTACTATCTCCATAGTGTCCTCTTTTTAAAATGACCATATGGCTAATACTAATCTAGAAATGTGCTAAGAAGAAATCAGAAACAGTTGAACATATTATTTGATTCCATTTTTATTAAATGTCCAAAATAGGCAAATATGCAGAAATGGAACATATGTTAGCAGTTACTTAGGAGTTGGTGCTAGGGAGTTAGTAGAGTGAGAGGTAAAAGCATGGAACTTCCTTATGAGGTGATAATTATATCCTGGAATTGATTATGGTACTGGTTGCCTAAATTTGTGACTATATTAACATCTACTGTATCTTAAATATAAAGATCCTTCTTTCTACTGTAAACTATGAAATGTGTGGATTGTGTAGATGAAAATTATATCTCAGTAAAGTTACCTTTACAAAATGAAATAAAACCTTTTGAAGATCAGTAAAGAGATAAAATTTCAAGATCTCTACCTATAAATATTTACAAAAAGAACCCAAAACACAATAAGCATAGCAAAATTGGTAAGTACAACTATTATAAATTTAAAGGTAAATCACCTTTTCACTAAGAGAGTGAGATTTTATAATATACATACACATAAAATAGTCACACCCATGAATAAAACTCTCAAAATCAAAACCAAAGGACAGCCTAGCAGCAAAATGGGCCAAAGACTAAAACTTTACAAAGAAAGGGCTATTTAGACAGCTAATAAAACTATTAAGTGCTCATCATTATTAGAGATCCAGGAAATGCAAATTTAAGATAGATTACTCTATTAGTACACATTTACTGAGCAGATACAATTTAAAAATACAAAACATTACTGAGTGTTTGAAATATTTCACAACTGTTATATATTGAATCCAGGTGCCAATATCTACTAAAAGTTTTATATTCATATTTATATTAAATGATCCAATATTTATAATTTTGGGTAAACCAAAAAAAGAGACATATTTACCAGACAGCATACAATAATTTTTATAATAGCACTATTTATATTATTCTTATCCTAGGAACCACCTAATATCTATGGTTTAAATTTGATAAATATCTTATACCCTTACACTTAGTACAAATTTTTCAGAGTGCTTGAAGTGAAATAATTGTGACAGTCTAACCATGATTACCTGTGAAGGGAATGCAAAGAGAGGTGTACTAGAAACTGAAAAAGTGGGAAGGGATCCAAGCATTCCACATTAAAATATGCCAACTTTAGTAAACGGGTTGTTTTGAACTGATGGGAATCAAAAATCAGCAAATGTATCGGGAACTCTTCCTTATCTGCTTAAAAGCACGTTATAAATTTCCCTTCTAACGATGACATTTGTTCCACTTTTAAAGATACTCCTTTCTCCTGTGTAAGGAAAAGAATGACTTCATTGGCTTATAGTCCTACTAAATAAACAACATTTTCTATACATTTCTTAGTTGCTTTTTCAGATTTTACTGCCCATGAGGGCCCAGACACTCTTCTTCTGTTTAGTCATATATCCGTAGTTTAATCATCCTTTGTTAAGGTGGAATATAAGCCTCAAATTCTAATTATGTTTCAGGATACTTATAGTATTAGTCCATTTAAGCAGCTATAATAAAACAACTTAGATTAGGTACTTTATAAATAATGTCAAGTTATTGCTCATAGTCCTAAAGGACAGGGAAGTTCAATATCAAGATACTTTTGACCTGCACATAGTGGTACATGCCTGTCATCCTAGGACCTGGGAGACTGAGGTAGGAGAAATACAGTGAGCTTCATCCAATACGGGCTATATAGTGAGGTCAAGGCCAGTATTTCCAAGTCTTAGAAAAACAAAACAAAACAAAACAAAACAAAACAAAACAAAACACAACAAAACGTTCTCAGATTTACAATGTAATGATGACTTTTTCTTACTTGTGAGATCTAAGTGGCCCCACATGGCAGACGGGGCAAGGCAGCCCCTACAATCTCTTCTGTAATGATGCTAATCTCTTTCATGAAGATGGAACTTTAGTATCTTAATCACTTCTCCCAAATACCACATCTTTAACACTGTCAGGTTTAGGTTCTAGTGCATGAATTTGGAGGGACACCAACTTTTGTATCATAATATTCATCTCTGATTCTTCCCATTTACAAGAACAATGTGCTTATAAATAAACTTTTGTTTTTAATTCTGAGTTGATATGTCTTTTGCCAGTTTAATTAGTGTGCCTCATATACAGAAGATAAAGAAGAAAAGAGAAAATTCCCTCTTCCCACAAGTAAACCAAAAAGGTTTCTAGGTATTTTGGTGAACTGGAATTTGTTTTGTTGACTTTTTTTTGTTTTGTTTTGATCTTGAAATGGTGTAACAGTGAACTCCACGAAAATTCACTCAGCTATATATTATGATCTGATGTGTGTTTTATTTTAAGAAATAAATATTTGAAGTAGGAAAAGAAGAAACATCAAAGGACATGCAAGTAAAAAAATAGCAGTAGTAATGCCAAGGGGACAAAAGAGTACCAGCTCTATGCAGAAATAGTAAGGATAGTTTGAGGGAATCAAAAGAGTGTTACTTGTTCCATACTTTTCCCATGAAGGTTATATAGGTTTAAATATGCATGGATCGTATTCTAATCATTCCCTACTCCTTCACTTCTGTTGCTAAACCCTCCCCTCTAGTTTAACTGTTTTGGGAAGTTAAAATGTATAACATATTTTGGTGATATTCAGTCCTCACCATTACACATCCTCCTTCCCCTTATTTCCTTCTCTTTGTCTGTTAATAATCTCCCTTCTATTTTGTTGTGGCTGTTGTTTAGATTCTATATATTATAAAGAACATGCAATATTTATCTTTCTAAGTCTGGATTACTTTCTCAACACAATGATCTCCACATACATTCATTTTTTTGCAAATGACAAAATTTCATGCTTTTTGGGGCAGAAAATTACTTCAAGTGTTCTTCATTCCTTCATCCGTTTATGGGTGTGTAAGTTGGTTCCACATCTTGGGTATTGCATATTATGCCACAATAAACAAGGATATGAAACTATCCCAATGGTATGTTGACTAATTCCTTCAGTTACAAATTAAGCATTGCTATATCTGGATCAAACAGTAGTTTTATTTTTAGTGCTTTGTTGGAACCTCCATACTTATTTCCATAGTTCTAATTGATGTTCCACCAGAAATGTGTCTCTTTCTCCCCATATCCTTGCTGGTGTTTATTGTTTTCTTATATTCTGGAAGATAGCCATTCTGACTTTTGTGAGATGCAATCTCAATGTAATTTTGCATTTCTCTAATAGTTAAAAATGTTGAACATTTTACTTTTGTCATTGTGGATTCAAATACACAACACCCAAAATTTAGAAGAGAAAGTTCATTCTTGCTCATTTTGTAGAGGTTTCAGTTCATAGTAGGCTGGCTCCAAAGCAGGGGGGCATGGCAGAAGATTAGCTAAATTCATAGCAGGCAAGATGCAGAAAGCAGAAGCAGCTATAGCCTACCTCTCCCTTTTACCCTGTCCAGGCTATCTGCCCTTTCAGTGCTGCCACCCACATCCAGAATGGGCCTTCCCTGTGCCAAACCAATTAGTGAACTAATTTAGTAAGCACACACCCTTAATCCTGCATTGCATCCTTAATCCTAGCTTTACACACTGGATATCTAGACACTTCTGAGAAGTTCCACCTATGATCATGTAAGGTTTTGGGGGGAAACATCAAGACACAAGCCATTAAAGATAGATTGACCACTTGTACCCCTTCTTTTGAGAAATAGCATTCAATTCTTTTGCTTACTTATTGATTGTGCTCTTTGATTTTTTTGATCTATACATATACTAGACATTAATCCTCTGTCAGAGAGCGACTGGCAAGAATTTTCTCCTACTCTTTAGGCTATCTCTTTACTCTTTTGTTTTCCTTCTTGTTCAGAAACTATTTAAATTGATATATTTCCACTTGTCAATTCTTGCTATTATTTTCTATGAAGCCAAAGATTTTTGACTTACCTTATTATCACAGCAGAAAAAAAAATAATGACTATTAAAATTATTTTGTTTTCCTGATAAGAAATTATCCATGGTAAGTTCATTTATGGTGACTCCTGAACAATTTGGGATTATTCTGTGAATATCAAGTATAGTGTGGAAACAGAGAAGTAGAAAAATATACTTAATTTACATTTCTTTACCTGTTATCCACAAGTCTCAGGTGTTTGAGTCATTCATTTGGTACTTGAGATGTAAATAGAAGACAAAGTCTTTATGGCTTATCACTGGAGACTTTTGTAATGTAGAGGCAATAATGTTTTACTTTAATGAAGAACATTTTGTAACCCTGTAGTTTCATGTTTTATTACCTCAAAAAGAGAAGACATGAAGAACAGGGTTTGGGAGAGAAGGTGCACAAATACTTTCTCTTGTGGACAAATGTGCCTCGAATTCAACAAAAGTTTGGTCTCAAGAAAGAGACCAAATCATCTGTACTACAAAAGAAGCATCTGTTATTGCCAAGAGGTGAATCCTTTGAAATTTGAACAAACAAATGATAAAGGGAATAATCAACTCTCTAGTATGCTTGTGATGTTAGTAGTCTATCTTTATAAAGTGAGAGTTCCAATGAATTGGTGCTTTTACTTCTTAGTTCCTAGTTCAAACTCATTTCCAGGTTTCTTCCGTATCTTTAAAAGAGTTTTCTGTAGTGCATGCAGCATGTAAAACTAGGAATAGCAGTTTTTCAACGTTCTGTGTCTAAAGTTTTGCCTAGATATGTAGTTAATCATGGTTATTATGACAGTCATGTGTCTATGATATGCTCTAAGACATGTTCTTCTTGGATTAATTTCCAGAAAGAGTCCATTGGAAGGGGATGTGACCTGGAAGGGAGTGTCTCCCTGTCTTACTCTTTCCTTCTCTTTTTGCTGTCTAACTACCATTCCATAAGCAGATTTTCCTTCATTTTGCCACTCTGCCTTGCCTTGGAGTTGGCCAACTGTGGACTCTAACCATGACTGTGTATCAGGGCTTGAGGCCGTGAGGAGACATTCCTCATGTAAACCACAACACGCAATTAAAAATTGGAACTGTTGAAGTGCTAAAAATTGAGACGTGGGAGGTGGGAAATAAAGAGTACATATTGGCTACATAAGTTTTGGGTGTTGAGCATTATGTCTCAGCAACAGACATAGACTAAGACACTGGGCAACCTTTTTCCCTGGTAGAAGATTCTACTATGTTCCCCAGACTTCCTGGGAGCTAGGCATGCCATGTTCAATGGGATGGAAGAAGTCATTTTGCCCAAATTTATTTGAGTATCCTCAAAATAACATGGCATAATTCAGTTCCTTTTTGCATGTTTTCTACTGTCTTGAGTAAAGATATAATAGACTTTAAGCAGGAAACCTCCATGCTAAATATTTTAGAAAAATACAATAGCAGCAATGTGGATCTTGCAGATTTATTTGAGATGAGAAGGAGGTACATTCTCCTGATTTAACTTGGTACAGTATTGAATAGTCTGTCACAGACAGAAATCTCATAGCAGTTTTGCAATCCCTGCTCCTTACTTGTTAGTAATGTGACCCTTAGCAGATTGTTTCAGTGTTTAAAGCTACTTGTGTTAAATGTGGAATGGGAAGCATAGAATACCTATCTCTATTGTTGCTTCGTGTAATGTGTGGGCTTCTCCATGCAAAGAGATTAATTTATATGTTAACATACATGAAGTGCTCAGGAAATTTCAATTATATTGTTTTTAGTCAGAACTTTGAGTGTCTTATTAAACATATTTAAGACAACTAATTCTATATTTCCAGCTCTGTTTATAGCTGTTGTCTTTGATAGCATATAAGTATATTAAATTCATCATATCTAAAAAAATTATATTATTTTAGATCACGGCCTGGATCTTTGGGACCCGCACCTCTGGGACCTGCAGAGTGGCCTGGGCTGTTTGAATTGAAAGTCTGTGCAGACCTGTATCTCGGCATGACTATTTGAGACTGGCAGGCCCGCCCTTCATCCACAGGGAACTGCCCAGAGACCAGCATCTGGGCGTAGTCTGTTTGGGCCCGTGGCCTTGCCCTTCACCCCAAGGAAGTCTCCCAGAGACCAGCATCATGGCCTGTCTCTTTGGGACCCAAACCTCTTGGACCTGCAGAGTGGCCCAGGCTGTTTGGATTGGGAATATTGTGGAGACTGGCATCTTGGCCAGGTCTCTTTGGGACCAGGAACATTGTGGAAACCAGCATTTTGGCCTGACTCTTTGGGACCTGTAGGCCCACCCTTCACTCGCAGGGAACCTCCTGGAGACCTGCCTGGGACAAAGCACGGTGGTCTGGCCTGCCTGAGATTCCACAGGCTCCAGGGTGACCATACCCAGCATTCACCTTACAAATTAGGGAGCCAGGAGCCCACAGAGGGGAGTTAGGACCCTGTGAGGAATCCAAGAGCCTGTGGGGGAGCAACTACCCTCCAGGAACTGAGGGTGTAAGAGGTAATTCACCACACATGCAAAGAAAGCTTTGGAAAACCGCTCAAAGTAAGGAAATATAGAAAAATGACAAAAGGAAAGACCAAAAGGCAGGCTCAAAGCCCTAGCCCTCCCCAAGAAAGCTTAGAAGCTGTGTATATAGAAGAAAAAAGATGCCATACACCTGAAATGTCTGAAATGATATAAAATGAAATAAATATGCAAATAGGGAAAGCTACGGGGAAATTCAAATCAGAAATACTTGCCCAGGTAAAAGAAGAATTGATAAAAATAGTGAAACAAATACTGAACGCATCTAGTAAAAACACAGCTAAAAAATTAGAGGAACAAAGCAAACAGATAGAATCCCTGAATGAACAATATAAGAAACAAACAGAATGCATAAAGCAGATTCAAAGAGATATACAGGAAATCAAAAATTCTATTGAAAGCTGTAAAAACTGCCTCAATGAAAGTGAAGATAGAATTTCAGACCTCGAAGATAAGATTGCAGCCAGTGAGCAGGAAAGATAAGATCTTTTAAAAATAACAAAGAATCAGGAAATAACAATTCAACACCTGCAAGATGATGCAAAGAAAA
>PVJX010049134.1:0-11209 GCA_004027295.1 Dolichotis patagonum
CCTGTAATGCCCTCCTCGTCCTGCTCAGATCAATTCCATACTAGGTTGTTTCATGTGAATTCCCTATATGTGACAATATGGACAACTATTTGGAAGAAAACAAGAGTCAATATGATAGAGAGTGAATATCTCCAATTGTCTAGCTTTGAAATTTATGTCTTACATTGCTTTCTTGTGATCCGCTTTGCTGTTTTGTTGTTTAATTTTACCCTTTTGATATAATTGCATGTATATTTGAGTGGGTAAGATGGATGACCATATTGTTGTTTTAGTCAGATCGTGGAGCAGAACTGTTAACAGTCTCACTGTTTGAATGTCTACTTTACATTCAAACTTTGTAATTTGAACAACTATTTCCAAGAAGTCAGTATGTACTTAGTCAAGTAATAATTTCTTAGGTTTTATTGTTGTTGTACTTTTCCTTTTTTCCTTGGAATACTGTATTGTTGCTACCCTTTATTCTGTTTTATTTTGTTTTGTTTTTTCCTCTTTAAATAAAATTATAAAAAAAAAAAAAAAAGAATACACGGATCACGCAATCCCGAAGCTAAATCTGCATATTGTCAATATCAAGAGCCTGGAACATCTTGAGGGGGAAAAAGAGAAAGCAGAGATGTTTAGCCCTTGCTCACTGATTTCCTGCTCCTGTGTCACACGTTCACTGTCCATTCTAAAGTGGCTGCCATCAGAATGTTGTGCTTAGCGTCTATAGTCCGTGAGGTCCTCCTTGCCCTGTCAGGCAAGAGCTACTTTGTGCTTGTGTTAAGAAGAGGGTGGAATTCTAGGTATCTGATTGATAAAGACTTGGGATAATTGGAATATATAGTTGAGATGTTCAAATTTAAGGTCAGCCAAAGCAAAATAAAATTTGCACAAATCATATGAAAACAAAAATGGAACTGATAAGTAATAAAGTGAATTCTACTCATACAATGTTACTGTGATATGCGATTTAGGTACCTGGAAACATATCCAGAAGCATCATAACACTGTATGCTATCAGGAAGCAATTCTGTGGTCAAGACTATGGTAGTGGCTTACTATCATTCTTTTCAGAGATGGAAGTCTTACTATGTTGCCCATCCTGGCCCTGAACTCTTGGACTCAGGAGACCCTTCTGTCTCACTCTCCTAAGTAGCTGAGACTACAAGAATATGCCATTGGGCCTGCTCTAGTAGCAATTTATTGAACATACTTTGCCATGACTGCAAGCCTTCTGACCATTAGTGCCAGTGCCAGGAAATTTTTGCACAAAGGTCATTGGGCCCTAGAATATGACTGGTTATTTGCCCTGAGGTTAAAAGACTGGGCTACTGTAGTTTTCATAAGCCCAAGGCTCCACATCTGGCCTTCTACTGGGTCAGTGCACCACTCTTATGTTATTATAGTACATGCTCTTAGCAGAAGCTGAGGACAGCAACTGGAATCCCAGCAAGAGCTCTGGCTAATACACATCCCCTCACCATTCTACATTCACCACCTTGGATCAGTGTGGGCTGAGAACAATGGTGACCTGTATTAAGTCCAGTCAAGGCAGTAAGATCCTAGTGGAGGATGGAGGGTCTCACCAGTGTGAAGAATTAAGGGTTTGTGACAGCTGTTACACCTCTGGGAAATTTACCCTCTCTTGGGACAGAGGTGCCCTCGTGGGAGGGCTTTTCTGATGCTTCCTCCTGCTGCTACTTAAGTGTGAATGTCTTGGGGTTGAACTGATGATCACTTTCAGGATAAAGCTGGGTGGGGGACACTTGCAGGCTTCTGATCCTAACCAGAACAAAGTCCACAAAAGTGTGGTGAGCTCCTTACAAATTACAGATTTTTCCTGGTTGACCCAGGTATAGAGATGTATACATTCGTAAACGTGCAAGGAAACTATTTGAGAGCTAATCTTCATGGTGCAGTCAGAGGTCGTGCTCTATTCTATGCACTTTACCTCTGACTCATTTAATTCTTACAATCTTCATTTTACAAATGGGGAAATAGAGGCATGGAGTGTGTGATGGTTAATCTTGATTGTCGACATGATCAGATTAAAAGGTTCATGGAGAGGCAGTTGTGTTGTGAGTGTGCTAACCCCATCAACTGATTAACCCTTTTATGAGCTATAGGCGATTGGGCTATTAGAATGTGGGGACTAACTGGGGGAAGACGGTTATTGAGGGGCATGACTTGACAGGTGTATCTTTTCTTGGGCTCTTTCTCGTGCTCTGTTTCCCAACTGCCATGAGATGAGCGGTTTCTCTCCCAGCCCCTTCTGCCATGATGTCTCTGCCATGGACAGAGACATGACATGGACATTGAAACTGTGACCCAAAACAAGCTTTTCCTCCTTTAAGTTATATATCTCAGGTGTTTTGATCCAGCAACAGAAAGCTGACTAGCAGAGTGTGACTTGTCCAAGGAGACTCATATGGGAGGAAAAATGGAAAAGCCCAGGCAGATAGAGGGCAGGAGTGGTGTTCTCAACGTCTGTACTATTGTGTGGACCCACAGAAACCCCTTACAAATATGGCAGAGAATCAAAACAAAAGAATGGCTCAAGCGTCAAATCAACGTAGGGCCTTCCATGAGTTATGTGACTTAAATGCCAACCCCAGTTTGTTGAGATTTATCATCATCAAATAAATTAGAGGCAACAGGTGACTGGTCCAGACCATCAAAGCTCCAGGCTAAGCTGGAATTTTAACTCAAGTATGTCCTGCTGGCTCATAGCCATCTCTTTCCTACCATCCCTAAGTCACAAGTTTAAGACATCACATCTGGATTCAACTGTTTCACTGTAAGCTAAGGAGGTAAATTCTACATGAGCAGAGATCCCAGAATGAAAGTAGTAGGCAGAAAGTACATGTCTCCTAACTTTTATGTTGAACTCCCTAAATGAAGGCCAAGGAAAAGAAAGAACATGGTTTGTGCCAGATACATCTATTAGCAGAATTATGAGAAATTGTATAAAATGGTTCAAATAATACTGTTGTTAAAGTGACAAGTGTTTAAAATTACCGAAGAGGAAGAAAACAGGGTTTCTACAGATGCAGGTAACCTTAGAAGACTTTTCCTGAAAGTGTCTCAACCAGCTGGAGTGAAAAGAAGTAAAAGTGAAATAGGAAGAAAATGTGCAAATGGGAAGGAGAAGTAGGGAGAGAGGAGAAAGGAAGGAAGGAAGGAAAAAGAAAAAACAAGAAAAGAAGGAAAGAGTGGAAACAAAGCTTCTGTAAATGAGGAGGAGAAGAAGGGTTAAAGGTAAAGGAGAGGAATGGGGAAAAAAGAACAATCAAGATAAATCATGTACAGGTACAATCCCTGTGATGAATGTGATCATTATGTATATCTAAAACATACCAAAAACTCAATTAATTAAAGAAAAGAAATAAAAGGAAACATGAAAGTCAATAAAAGAATAACATGAGCATGAAAGGCCATCATTAATCTTCTATTCAAATGACAATCACAGCTACAATCTAAGCAAGAGGAAATTTTGTTCAGGGATAAACTAAGTTTCTAAGGATACACTCAGTTAATAAGTGATTTAATCACATACCTGATTCTTAAGTCAAGCAAATGAATCTAGAACCAATAGTTTAATGGCCTGTAGTTTAAAAATCACAATTATTTTTATTAAAAAAATTAACAAAAATAACTCCAGTAAAGTATTCTATATGTGGACCAGTCACTCTCTTACACATTTCAATGGCATTAACTGGATGATTTTCGCTGGCTAGATGTGATGTGGGTACATGAACAAAGAGTGAGGACAGAGAGAAGAACAGAGAGAAAACCAAGTAAGGACTCAAGGGACAGAGCACAGCCACGGCCAGGAAAAAGGAACAGCCCTAAGTCTCAGTTAATTTCTCATCACCAAGACCCAATACCCCACACTCACAAGTTAAAAGAGCAAAGGTTTATTTTAGCTTATAGATTGTGGAGGTTTCAGTGCATAGTCAGCTGGCTCCAAGGCAGGGCAGTGTGGTGGAGTGAATCACAGAGAGACAGTCCGTGGCATGGCAGGCAAGAAACAGAGATCAAGGGAAGGGCAGGAAGAGACAGACCCAGGGCTCACCCCTAGCGACCCACCTCCTCTGACCACACACCATCTCCTAGGAGCAAGTGTTCCATAAGCCTCCATAATCCAATCACCTCCCAAAGCCCACTGATGAGCATGTGGGATTTGGGGGGACATTCTGCATATAAACCATAACACCCTGGGATGAGAGTTCTGCTTAATTCAAATTCTACTCTTCATCAATAAACTTAAAGATAGTGGACCCCTGAGGCAGCTCAAGTATGAAACAAATCTGTATCTTCTTCACTGCTTTAAACAAAAAACTAGAAATCCTTTTTGTAAACCAGGCAGTTCATACAGATGTAATCTGAATTTGTACTTATAGATATTAGGCAATACTACATTTTAATAAAACCTAATAATGCAATATAGTATAATAAAAATAAATTTATTTAAGGAAAAATATACCATATTTCCTTGCGTGACAAAGTTTTGTGCCCAGCACAGTGGAGATCAGTGACAAGTGCTGTAGTTTACTGCCACATGTTATGTGTGTCCAGTCAAAAATTAGCACACCTGATACATGTTCTGTTTTCAAGTCAGCCCACTGACTGTGCCAACACATTGCTGAAGAAGAACATTCACAGGAAAGAAAATAGGTAGGGAAAATGTCTACTGCAAAAAGTGTTTTTGTTGATTTAAATGTGATCTTTAAATGGCTTTTGCAGCCAACCACACTTCTGTGCAAATCAAAAAATAACAAGATAGTCTTTCAACCCAAGAATCACTTTTAAAATAAGTCCTTACCTGACAATAAACACATATCTTTAAATATAAAACTTTAAACATCTTTGTTTTGTACACTCTGAAATGTGACTTTCCCATTTATGACTATTATCAAGTCACACACTGGCAGACTAACAGAGAATCTCATTATCACTGCTCAATTGCACTAATTCCCAGCAGTAGCCTGTGGTCTATTCTTCATTCTCCAAATTTATATAAAAAGTAACTTTGGAACTTCAGTCATGGTCAGCCAGCTGACGTTTGTTCCTCTTTCTGGGCCCACAATACATAAGACAATCCTTTTAGAACTGCTGGTCCAGGGCGTTTGAGGTCCCACGGCATCGTAGCTGAAGAAGTAGGCCTGAAATTTGTCTTCCCAGAAGAACTTTAGTTAATAAGAATCAAGTGGTCATCACTTCCTCTCCTGCAATAGGATGGGGGAGGAGGAAAAGAAAAGAGAGCAAAGACTTAAAACTCTTCACCAAGAAACAGGAGTATACTGTATGTATATTCTAGGCACATACAAGTTAAGTTTGGGAAACATATAAGAGGAAGAATAAGTAAGAAGGGTAACTGACATTATTTGAGCTTTAAGTACATGATTTCAGAAACAAGCTGTGAGCAGTTTTCCATGCCTTAGAACCTTCCCACCCTTTCACTAACGAAGCTTTACTGATAGCTACAGGGCCAGTTTTCCTCCATCACTGCAACAAAGAAGGAGAGAGTCAAATTCACACCTGCTCGCCAAGCATGTTTCTCCAAAGAACCACATTGCTTTAGGAAGAGGTTTCAGGGCCATCTGACTCACCCTGAGGCTGAAGGAGCCAAATAGCAGGTGAGTATAGCGGACTTTAGGGGGCCTGCAGGGGAGAAACCCTGGCGCCTCAGGACCTGCACTGTGCGGTTGACTCGAGGTGCCAGGAGAACAAGGAGCTCCTCCCCTCTCTGGGGAGCGGCTGAGAGTGTTGGCAGACTTTCAGTGGCCCGAAGGTGAGAGATCCTGGGGCATCGGGACCTGCGCGGTGCGGTTGGCTCAGGGTGCCGGGAGAACAAGGAACTCCTCCCTTCTCTGGGGGGCAGCTGGGATCCTGCCTGCATGTGGGCTAAGAATCAGACATCTCACGTCGTCCTGTCCCCCGCCCTGTATCCCCTCCCCCTCCCCCTCCCTCCTGCTTATTAGCAAGTGGGAGCCAGTAAACTACACATCTTGTGAAAAGATTGGCTATGTTATTTAGTATGAGCTCCCCATATGCAATGATAAGGACAACCATTTGGAAGAAAACAAGAGACAATATGACAGTTAGTGAAGATCTCTGGTTGTCTAGCTTTGAAATTCATGCTTTCTTATGTCCCGTTCTGTTCTGTTTTGTTGCGTTTAATTTTACCCCCTTTTAAAATAAAATTTTTTTTAAAAAGACGCTTAGCAGAGATCACAGGGCACACTTGATTAGTGGCAGAGTCCAACAACAACAACAACAGAAAAAATAAGGGTTCTGATGATCAGATAAGGGGCTCTGACAGCAATTCAAAGGAGGACTAATATGTGGGGTTTCCAGGCTGCTTTATTGAGAGAATGACTCCATCCATGTCCTACAGGACACGGATGATAAATGATATCATCCGTGATAGAGCTGTGATAATGGATATCATCTGTCATGGTCACCAGCCAAGGGAGACCAGACACCAATCTCTGAGTACCCAGCCTGCCTCCATGAGATCCTTCTCTAATACTGACTCTCCATTCATAGCCTTCCTCAGATTTGTTTCATTCTTTCATTCCCAGCCTTTAAGCATAACAAGGTAAAGTTTTTGATGGGGTCAAAGGTGCCATTTGTCTTCAGGGTCCCCATTGCAATCCATTTCTTCCCACTGTGACGTGTGACTTTCATTTACTGTCTGCAGGGTCCCTCCCATTGTTATAAGGTTGACACTTTGGTCTGAAGATTCCACTGACATCACTCTTGCAGCCTTCACCAAGGACCATCTTTTGGGCAAACTTGGTAACAGACACTTCTGACATATCTTCAATATCTTCTCTTTTCAAAACTTTCATCATCCAGCTTGCTCAACAGGTGGATTGTTTCTTGGTAACTCTCCTGTTTGCTTTGGTTCTTTTGTTCCTACAATGGGCACATATTCCTTCCCACCAGGCATCTTCTGAACAACCCCAGGGTACAGCAGGGCAACTGATAGTGCGCCCTTCTCCCCACGCAGATCCAGTCTTCACAATAAGGCTTCCAGATTATTCCAAGAGGTTGCACCAGAAAACATTTAACAGCCTCCTAGGGGTCTTTGTGATATAAACCAAGGACACCAGAGATTCACTTTTCAGAATTCACAGCTGCATTTACAAATGAACATTTCCCCCTTAAAGTTAACTACATAACAGAAAAGTGACTCCAAGAGACTTCCTTTATCTAGACTGATTCTTAGGAGGCAGCAGCCTATTAAGAAAATTGTTTTTTTCTTTATCCCAGTTTCTTCAGCAATAATTGAAGGCTCTGAGAGGATGAAATGTGATTTTGAAAACTTACCTCTTCTCAGAAGACCTCATTTCATATTTACCAGACATTCTTTGGATAGGCTCAATCATATCATTTCAAGTCCCAAGATGCAGTATGAATTGATTTACAGAAAAATATATCCTGTGGTTTTAAGTAGCAATTACATTCTCTCATCTTCCTTAGAAGTTGAATTTAGAGAATCCTCCCCCAAAAAGATAGGTGCGGTATACTTTAAGTCAAAAACTCCTACCCCTGGTTCCATATTAAAACACATACGGGCACATTTAAGAAAACTATCCTCATCTGACTCCAATTCCAGTCCCTAAACTATTGCATAGTACCCCCTTGTCCAGCACGGTCCAGACCATTTTCTAAAGGATCCAGACAAACAGCAAGCAAAGTATAGCTGGCCAAGGGACAGTTACCATCGTGTATCTGTCACCAAGGACGCATGGGACTCCTGTTCTGCTCAAGGTCATGTGGGCCACATACTGTGAACTAAGAAAATTGCTTTGGACAGTCTCAGAGCTGTACCTCCAAAACCAAGAGCTCCGACCTCTTCCTTGGGCCATCCGTCTAAGAGTTCAGTCTCCTGACTTTAAGGATATCACTCAAGCCTTCTTGCATGGGTCTCATGACAACCCAAAAGGATGCAGATCATGCCATTTTAGCTTTTCACACAAGCTTGCTTTACAAGAAATGATTCATTTCTAGAGTCAATTTTTGTGGGAGGAAAGAAAGAAAGTTGAATTGTTTCCCACAATAAGCCAATCTCAGGGCTGAAAATCCCATTAACCTTGGGATGACTCTTCCTTAAGGCAACAGAGGAGTTCACCTCAGGCAGTGGGAAGACTGAACACAGTACCGACCTCCTCAGGCAGCAGTCACAGGACAGGAAGGCTGAGGGCTCTTTCTGGCACTCTTCTTTACTACTGCATTCCTTTAGGAATTCCTGCAGATCCGTCTCAGGAAAGCCGTTCTGCTGATATTTCTTTTAAAAACCACACAATGCTGTTACTTAACACAGTATGAGAAACTGCCCCTGTGCCAACAAGCCAAATTCACCTTGGCTAACACGAAACTCTCCCACAGTGCTAGCTCAGATCCAAGAACTGCTATTAAAACAATGATGAATCAATCTGTCAAGTCTCATAACAGCCAAGCCAGGGCCACCATGGGAACAGAGAACAATCCAAAAGAAAACTCCAGAAAGTCTTGGAAGGGTGTATCCAAAGGAGGATGAAGGAAGTAGTCCAAAGCCTAAAGCTAGAGTGCTACCACCGAGATTAGATGAGACTTCCAATCCATGCACTGCCAAATGGACGACTCTGCGCCCTCTACTTTTTATGGAAGGGGGCTGCTGAGTGAGACAGAAGGCAGATTTTTCCAAGCAGACGCAAAGACCCTAGAGCCCTCTCATGAAGTCAAGCTTTTCTCATTTCTGTCAGGTCCTGAAGTCCCACCTCCCACACTCATCTCCCCATGTGCCAGTGGCCTGGCTTTCCTCTTCATTAGTCTGGGGAAAGTTAAGCAGATGACAGCACCCAAAGGCTCTAATTTAACCCTCCACGCTGCTCGGGCTCTAGATCCAAAGTAGGGTTCCCCGGGTGTGAGTGCCTGCTGTGGAGATGCCAGCACCTGAGGAAGCAGAGCTCCTCACAGCTACAAGTTAATTAAATGCATCCAGTCTGGAAGGACAGTACACCAGGTAGCTTAGGAAAGTAGGAAGCTAAACAGCAGAAAACCTTCACTTTCCTTACATAAAGGAAAGTTTGCACTGTACAAGTGGCCACTGTCCAGTGTAAGGATGCCAGTACCCTAAAATATACAACCTTTGTTCTCAGTTCCAAGTAGCCACGCAGACAGCTGCATTGGTCAGTGCCACAGCACTAGGACTCAGCCCACCCTCTCTCTTTTCTGGTCTCTTTATCACAGCACCCATAACCCCCTCCCACTCCAATCTGGGTAACAAGGACAAGATCCTAAATCCATATTTGAAATTAGTTTCTAGCATCTAAAAGTCTTACTGTCTACAGAAGCTTCAAAACCTAAATAGAACAATAATATCCTACATGACTATTACACTAAGTTCCAAGCCATAGAGAATTTGCATTGGTTTTTGGCAGCAAATACTGGTACGTACCTTAATAGTGTCATAAGAATCTGTAATAAGCGCAATAAAAAGGCTGAGAACCATATATATGAAAAGGCTGATGAAGGAATACAGGTACAGACGGCTGAATAGCCACACCAAGACGCTCTTCTGCTGGATCTGAGCAAAGGTCGCAAACATGTCATCACCGTTGACCAGGGAAAACAGGCACTCGGCGACCATGTTCAGATTTTCAAACTGTAGGGAAAAAACAGAAATCAGCTTCTAAGATGGAGTATCCTACCAAGCAGTGAGACGCCACTAGCTTGTTAGTGTGAAGTTGTTTTTGTCCTTAGAAGTAACTTAATTTTTAAGACCGCTAGAACATGACAGGAGTAGGAAACTATTGAAAATCACACTCTGGACAGTCAGTATTTGCTACGATAAAGAACACTGTAATAAGCATTTCTGAGCATAATGTTTTTTCCTGTTATTGGTTAAAAGCTGTTAAACCTCTGCCCTACTGAGGAATGAGCCCAGGATCTTCACACTGAGCTACACCTCCAGTCCTTTGAAAAAGTGTCTGTTTTACGACAGCAAGTTGCCCAGACTGAGCTTGAACCTGTGATCCACTCGCCACAGCCTCCCTCGGTGAGGGGTTACGAACACGTGCCACCATGCCAGGCTAAGCTGTGAGCATTTTTAAGGCTGTGATCCACCAAACTGCTCTCTGAAAGAACTACAACCAACCACACGCAGAGGGAAGTGGGACGTAACAAAGGATCAGGAAGTTTGGTTCAGTGAATGGCTTTCCTGTAGCCTTTCCACCCATGGGTACAGGTAACCTAGCACTTTAAAAACTAAAAGCTGCCAGAGGCAGGAAGTGTTGAAGGTGGAATAATCATGGCTGACCTGTCCTACCGAACAGATCAGCCACGGGGCCTGCGGCAGAGCTGGGATGGAGGTGAGTGGCCCTCGCAATTGGTTCCCCAGTGGGAGAGGGAGGGGAGGATGTGCTCTGTGACTATAGGGAAGTAGATGCTGAGCCTCAGAGCACGGGAACAGAGGACATCTGTGCCACACAGCCTGGGGCCTCATTGGGCCTTCTGCTTAAGGCTCCATTCGGCTCATGAAAGACATTCCTCCAGGGACAGGAGCGACAGGAACTGATTGGTGTTTCTTAAAGTAACCAAAGGCGTGCAGGGGAATGGGAAAAGCCCAGGCAGAAGCAACTGTAGGATCCGGTGAGTCAGAATAGCCCGGTCGGAAAAGAAAGAGGGCAGGGACAACACACATCTGGGTAGGGTTAAGGCAAGGGAGTGTTAAGGCTTCGGTCTGGGAGGAGGTGAGTTTGAGACGCCAGGCAGAAGCGCTGGTGTGAGGGGGTCTGGTGGAAGGTGTCCTCCTGGAGCTCAGGGACGGACCTGAGACTGGCGTGGACACCGCTGGGATCCTTGCTTTGAGGGGCTGACAAGTTACCACAACACCCACTAAACACGACGACTGGGTGCTTGATGAACATGACTGCGGGACCAGTGGGTTAAACACAAGCCAAGTATAAAATCTTTCCAAAGAGCTTTAAGGATCTAACTGGCAAAAGACTATCGTGTCTTCAGGGCCATAGATAAAATGCACAGTTTTGAACCCAGTTCTGCCCTTAAGGATCAGGGCTTACACGTCCATGAGGTCAGTGTGGTTTGGGAGGTTTTCAAGTCCTCGATGAGTTTTTAAGGTGTCTTCGTTAGGGAGTTGTGTTGTTGCTTCAAATAAACCTTCCACCACCCTAGCCAAGGGGCTTCCCTTCCACATTTCCCTTTGTCTTTCATG
>PVJX010049135.1:0-11210 GCA_004027295.1 Dolichotis patagonum
CCTGAGAAAATCATGTGTATTATCCTAATTAGATTAATAAATTAAGGTACAAAAAGTTAATTTCTGGGCATTGTACAGAATAAAGATTTTAAAAAATCACTAGTATTGCTCACTCTTTTTTCAAGAAACAATATATTTTTACAATTCTCAATTATTCAAAGGTGAAAATTTAAATCTAGACTCAGTCACTTATTAGCTATTTGGTTTTGTTCTAGGCATATAATTTTCCTATGCTCGGATATTTCAGAAAGGATTAAAAATGATAAGTTTAATTCTTCACAGAGAACATGTATTTATTTTATGTTGTATGTAATGTTCCAAATTCTTGTGCTTCAAGAAAAGAAAGTCCCTGCTCTCTTGGAAGTTACACTGTGGAAGGAGAAGACCTAAGTAGATAGATAAACACACAGCTAGATAAAATAGTTTCAGATCATAACTGCTAAGAAAAAAGTAAAATAAAATGTTAGCATGAGAAGTGATTGTTTTAGGGAAGACAGTCAAGGAAGGTCACCTGGAGGAATTTGCATTTGCATAGAGACCTGCATGAGAAGTAGCCAGCCAGAAGATCTGTTAGTTATAAGAATCTGTTAGGAACGATGACTAGACTGAATAATCTGCAGTGAACATCCCTGAGACAGGACAGGTAAGGAGAGGTTGATGATGATGTGGAAAGCCAATTTGATTGGAGTTAGTTATTGATTGTCAAGTAGAAGATGAGGCAGGAGCAAAAGGATTTCTTTCTAATTTTCCATAAAATAATGTGAAGAGGATGTTTTTGAACATCAGAAATCAAACGTGCTTCTCATTCTGGTGTTGGTGCCATTGCTACTGCCAAGGTGAGACACTGTGCCTGGTCGTAAGGAATATTTTCATGTTTCAATGCCAAGCTCACGGTGGGCAGCAGGCATTGCTTCCCATGTCCTCTTTCCTCAGCATCATGAAAAATGGTTTGGATAAGCTAGGGGGAAATGTCTGAATGCTTTTCTTTAACAAATGCATCCTCTACTGACTGTCCATAGCTCTGTTGTCAAGATAAACAATAAACAATCACCATCATCCAAGAATTAAGTGACTATTCCATCACGTTCTCATATCAGTGCTTTTGAATGCAGAGTTTAGGAAAGCCAATCAATTAAAGTGATCATATGGGCTTATTAAGGTGGCGGGTAGAGAGCAATCAGTTTGTGATAATGACGGAGAAACACAAATGGAATCTTTATGTGGATCAAGCATGAAACAGTGGGAAAAGAACGCTATTATTAAAGCTTACTTTTCCAAAATGTCAAATGTTACATTACCTTATTTAACATTAAAAGGTTCTCAGAAAATCAAATACTTCTCTCATACATCTGGAATCTGGAGTGAAGAAAAGATCTTTCTTACGGTTTTCTCTTCTGTAGGACATATTTTCTTTTAACAAAAAGTTTTAAAAATTAGATTTCCAGAGGTTTGCTGCTGAATTAGAATCCACAGAAACTGGAAATTAGAATTTTTGTGTGACTGGAGACAAAACCCTTAGATTTTAAGGCTCAGATCTCCACAGTGGAGTGAGAAGAAGCTGATTGCTCAGAAGGACGTGCCCTCTTGGGATCACTTGTAGCTTCAGGATGGTGGATTTAGGAAGCACAGTGGTGGTTCCCTCCAGAACACTGTGGTGGAAAGAACCCTCAACAGAGCAGAGTATTTCTGCTGACAACTGCTATGTAGGCTTTGAGAATGTTGGTCCACATTTCTGTGGTTTGCTGTCCTTGGTTTCTTAACTTTTCATAAAACAAGGGTAGACTAAGTCATTCTTTGGCTTCGAAACCAAGAACGGTCTTTATTATCTTAACAAAATCTTACACTGAGTTCCAATACCTAATGCTGGTCTGATAAAATTTGGGGTTAAAAATTTAAGCCTCTTAACTCGGTTCTTTTACATGAAGCTATTAATCTCAAATAATGGCATGGTTTTAATAACCTGTAATTTTATCATAATGAAACTGATTTCTGTGTAGCTTGGAGAATCACATTATATAAAATGAGACATACCTGTGTGCAGCTCCTTCAACCCAATCTCAGAGAGATTTCCAAAAAGCCGCATGCTAAATTCCAGGACACTTCTGACTTTTATCTAGGCGGTGCCTAAAGGCACACTGAGACCTCTCCATGACCCAACTCTGTTCTATTTCAGGGAGAGAGGAATCAACCTCCTCTAGATAAAACTTTCATCATGCGATTTATGACCACCTACTCTTGGGCCTACAGGTCAAGGCACATGCTAGAAAGAAGGCTTCCCAGGCAAATTGCTAACAATTTAACAATAAGACAATCAGGATTTTGGCCCTGAGGCTAAATGCCTTTGAAGCTTCAAGGAAACATGTCAGACAAAATGCTTCTAACCCTGGCTATGATTATTGCTTTTACAACAATGTAAATCCTAATCTCATTCTTCCCACTGAATGACATAACAGCTCTTGGCATGTCTTTTACTTTTCTTTGGAGCTCAGCTTTCCCACATTTGAAGATAACTGACTTCTTCCAGACAGCAGCTAGAGACTCCAGAGATTAGGAAGATAAAAATTAGTAATGTGTAAGTTCCTTCACAAAGAAGCATCACAGGAATATCACGTACTATCATGATTCATAGAAGAATTTGCCCCCAAAAACAATTCTTGGGGAATTGTCAAGGCATAACCATCTGCGCTGCAGGAGGGAGGGGTGAGGCCTGAGTCTTCTTGTTGATACCTATGCTTTTGTTGTTATCAAATCAACATTGCACAGGGTGAAGACACAGAGAAACTTTGTTGAATTGATGACTGAGCTGCTCATCCAATAGTTACACGGTGAGAGTGGAATGTTAAGTGCTTTTTAACAGTCCTGAAGCACATTAAACCTTTCATACTATGAGCCCTCTGTCTATTATGAAATTCCTTAAGTTAGACACTGAAGTTAGGGAGGGAAGGCTACTGAACTCAAACTTCTCTACCTAGAATTTCCAAAGTTAAACTACAAAAGATAAAATTGTGTGGAGAAAGAGGAGAAAAATGAGCTGGAAGTGAAATGATCTGTAGTGTATCCTATGCCTGGCTTATGTACAGGTACCCTATTGGAACCACATTCTATCAAGAACATGGAATTCCACAGCACTTCCAACCACCGTGCAATCACAACCGCTGATCACTGAGGTGGCCCTACATGAGCCATACTAATAATTTAGTACTGAAGTCAGCCTCTTTGCTAGGGAGAAAAAGATTTAGCAAAAGGTAGAGAAACTCACACTCACTAAGGACTATGAATCCTACGATAAAAGTTTCATAATTCATGTCAATAAGCTTTCAAGTAGGTTCACTGAGAGCTAGACTCCTAGTGAATTTACTGTTTCTCGTTTTGCCCCTATCTTCTCGTATCTTATGATGTGAATCCATAGATCTGATAAAAAATACACTTCAGTGTGATAAACAATAGAATTGAGTAGACATTTTATTGGCTTGTATTTTCCTTGGCTCAGGGCAGCCTTTAGCCCACACTTCACCCATAAAGTAGCACCATAGTAACATGTTCGTATTTCTACCTCTGAGATCAAGGAATATCTTTAAAAAGTCTTCTGGGCTAAGGATATAGCTCAGTGGCACAGTGCCTCCCTGGAAAGAACAAGGTCCAGAGTTCATCCCCTGGTACAAAAAATAATAATAATAAAATTAAAAATACAAACTGTACTTCTTACTTGCTAACCTACTAAAAAGCCTTTGGGGTTTCTCAAGAAAGATTATCTTGCTCTGAATTCATTTTTGCTTTTACATGTGGGTTATGTTTTTTACAGGGTAAGCAAATGATGGCTCATGGGCCAAATCTGGCCTGCCATCTGTTTTCCTAAATAGTGCTTTGTCCAGGCACATCTATACCTATTTACTTATGTATTTCTTCATGGCTGAATTTTCACTGCAATGGCAGAGTAGAACAGCTGTAATGGAGGCTATGAGCAAGTAAACGCTAACCTATGGACTATCTGGGTCTTTTCTGAAAAAGGTCAAACAATGGTCTCCATTAATTTGAAAAACAACATTCTTGTGTCATGGCTTAGATCTAAAATGTTCCCCAACGTCTTATGTATTTAGGAGGTGATAGCATCTTTGGGGCACTTATTCATCATGGGTTCATCCATTGATGAGTTCAATAGTTCATCTGCTGATAAGAACTGGAGCCTGGTTGGAGACAGGTCACAGCGGATGTGACCTGGACTAGGGAATTCTTGTCCCAGATTCTCCCATCTCTTTTGCTCTTTGCTTTTCTGGCTGCCATGTATTGAGCAGCTCTCTTGAGCTATGACTATCCACCATGCCATTTCTGTCTTAGAGTCAGATAATCACTTGTAGCAGGCAGCTGAGTTAGTCAAAAATATTGTAGGCAGTGAGACAGGGCTAGGTCCTCAATAGAGCCAGTGCTTAAACCTGGAAACTGCCAGGAAGCTGACACCTCCTGATGTGGACCATGCCTCAAGACAAAAGACCATACAAATGCACCCATATCCTGCGGATTGACACCCTAAATAGTTCCCATCCCCCTAGCAAAGAGTAACTGCTCTGTAAGAATACCCTCTTGCTACCTGATTTGCTTTCTCATTTGTCCCTAATGTAATCAATTTTACCTGAACTATTGATCTTATTGGCTAAGTCCCACCTTATGCCCATCTGCTTTGTGAGTTCCCCATCTTCCCCCACCTTGAACCCTTGGTTTTGCTCTATAAAAGTCCCTAGAAAAGATAGAGTCCTGGGCAACCCGCTCAGGACCCCCTTCTGTCTCTCCAGACAGAAGCTTTCTCCGAAGTAAATATATTCTACTCTTCACCTCTGTTGTTCCTAAAAGTCATTCTTCGATTTTAGAGAGCACGAACTCGCGGACATAGTAGGTCGGGAGTTTCATTCTCCTATATCACATGGACTGAACCCACTGGAAATTATAGGCCGAAATAAATGTCTTCTTTACATTGCAGTTGTCAAGTATTTTGGCCCAGCAATAGGAAATGTGTTTAGAAAGATCTATGTAAGTAGGTGGTGTGCTAAAGCCTCCTAGGTAGTTAATACTGATGGTACATACTTCTCACATTCAGAAACATGTGTTCCTAGCTGGAAATTAAATCTGGCAGGAGTTTTTACACCACTGAAATTGTTAGGTACTACCAATTGGTTTGATTGTTTTCCTTCTGCAAAGATCTGTTTGTTAAATGTTTGCCAGCACACATGATGGTAACCCTCTGTTAGTCTGACCCCTTTTGTATACTAAGTAATAGATATAATGGCATCTGACAGGGACCTTATTAGCAGCATGAACCCAATCAATGTTAAAGAATCTTATGAAATTTCAATGTATTTAATTTTGCTATTTTCAGTTTTTATGAATTCAGTTTAATGCACAATCTTAGTACAAAGAGAGCTGGTTTTTAAGCTCAACATGATAAATATTATGATAATAATCTTGATGTCTTTCTTCCATCCTTATTACATACTTTTATTGCAAACTATGAGAACATGTAATTTATACCATTTGGAATTTTATTTTGAGATAGAACTTTCTGATGTTGACATTCTTCTGTGGTGTCATTTTGTTAAGTTACCTGATATTTTATCCCATAATTCAGTTAACTAAATCTCTATTGTGGTATAATAGAAAGGGTGTCAGTGAAACCATTAAAAATATGTGTGTATTTAAAATTATGAATATTCCTTTTTTATAGAGAAAAAAGTAAAACAGAAAAAAGGGGTAGAAATAACACAGAATTTTAAAAAATAACAATAAGAAATTTCTAGTTAATAAATTACATATTACAATAGACTATTACTCAGCTATAAAAAATCAGACTCGTATTTGTAAATATTGTATTGTTTTTCTAGTATAAATAATAATAAACTGAATGAGTAATAAGACCCAAACTGTATAATAGATATTGTAATAATGACAGGGAAAGAAAATGCTTTAAAGAATATAACTGTATGTATATATGTACAAGATAGATAACCATACTATTAAGTTTTTTAGTTTATCAAACAGAATAGTTTGTACTGTCATTGTTTGATTGTCCACTTTTTAATGCTCTGACTTTGTAACTTGAATAACTACTTCTAAAATTATAAATATTTCTTTAGGACAACTTCGAGAGTGCTGTTTTATTCAAGCTAAGGATTTATGAGTAATAGTTTTTAAAAATTTTTCTATAGATATCTCAGTCATTCATTTATTAACAAATTTAAAATGAGACTATTATGTGTATGACACTTTCTAAGACCTGAGAAAAAAACACTGAAAGATTATATGAAGGAGACATTCTTGCTATCTTGGAGACTGTGCCTTAAATATACTGGTTAAGGTCATACAAAGAAATTTAATAAATTCTGAATTCAATTCTATTCAACAAGGCACACATTTATCAAGTGTCTACTACAAATCATACATACAGAGGAAACAAAGGTATCATGTTTAATTACACTGGCACTATCAACTTAATGAGAAAAAAGGACACCATGTCTTATTTAGAAATCCTGGTTATCCTTAAATCCAGAGTAACCAATTTAAGTCAAATAGGGAGAAAAGTACATTTCAAAAAATCCAGAAATATAGCTAGCTATCAAATAAAACCATGCAACCATGGATTCCCACTCACTCACAACATTCTCTTGTTTTTTCTTCTCTGGTTCTATATCAATCTTTTAGAATAAAAGGAAAAGTATGAAAAAATTTAAAATAAAATATCCATATAAATATCAAAACATTTTTTTAATTTTGACATTGTCTTCTGGGTGCTACAAAGCATGTAGACTTAATACTTATGTCAGAGAATTAGAGATTTAGGAATGATAGACCTCTATAGTTACAAAGTTTTTACATTTTATGAGAAATTGTACAATACGAACTCTAATTAGACTGTGAAATTTTAAATATGTGTGTTATGAAATCAACTAGCAATTACTATAAGCCAGAAATAATGTGTGCAGAGAGTTTCTGTGTTCTGTGGTAAATAAGGGCACACTGGAGCAGTTCATGCCCAGATAACACCATATCCTTTGGATGACTTTAAAAAAGAGAAACTGTCTGGAAACACTGGTTAAATGAACAGAAAAGAGAAGCTTCTGGTGGAGTATCCAACTTTAAAGGAAGGCAGTTCTTTGGAGTCATGCATTGTGACTGTTGCTGGCATGAAGCCTGGCATGGTCTGCATGATGCTGGAGATATCAGTGGGAACTTGCTTGGGCAATCAGAGACCAAGTCACGGTGGTGTGTCCAGAAGTAGGGGTATAGCAGAGAAATCCTTCAAAAGAAAGAGAAGACAAAGAATTTTCAAATTCTGCTTAAAAATCTTGGGCTTTCCTCTGAAGAGTGCATATGTAACACATGCTGAGAAGAAGCTCAACTAAGACAGAATACTTGAAATGAGATGCAAACTACCACCTGAGAAACAATTAGCAGTTTTTATATAAATAAATTAGGCTCTTCTTAGGATAGAAAATCAACATCCCTGGAGAAAAATTAATCTAGAGCTTTAACAACAATTTTCAAAATTCACAGAAAATAGTCCAAAATTTAAATTATATATGAAACTAGGGCTGAGTCTTAAAAGAAAAGAAAAACAATTGATTGGTAGAAATGTTGGAATTAGCATAAAAATAATTTAAATTATTTAATAAAATTGTCTTTAATGAAATGAGAGAAAAGAGTGCAATATATTGAAAAATATTAAATGTCAGCATATAATACAATAAAGTAGAACAAATGAAAATATTAAAACTGAGGAATAGAATATATTTTTTATTAAACATTGAGTGAATACAGGAAGAAAGTTTCAGTTACATTTAGGCTAGATCAATAAATATTTCACAATATAATGAATATCAAAAATGAATAACACTAATTAGATAATATTAGTGCAAATGCATATACACATATACACTCCAGATAATATTAGTACAAAATATATGTAATTAGAGTCCCAGAAGGAAACGAGTGATAAAGTATAGATTGAAAAAATATTTCAGGAAATAATGGTTGCTGATTTCCAGAATGCCATTCAAGATTCAGATTTATTAATTAAAGATATACCATGACACTCCAACCAAAATACAAGAGAAAAATCATACCTTAGTACCTCATAATCAACCAGTGATAAACAAGATGAAGAGAAAATCTATAAAACACCAAAAAGAAGGTAAAAATTACATGAAAAAGAACAATAAATCAATTAACAGCTAACAACTGATCTTCTAGAAATACTGGAAGCTAGAGATATGAAATAACATCTTTAAAATGCTAAAGGAAAATCTATGAACACAAATTTCTGAAGTAATGTAAGTACTGTTTTAGAATGAGGAAAAATAAACCAAATTTGAGTAAGAGAAACTAAAGCATATAAAATGCTACAAAAAATGTGAAAGAAAGCAAGGTGTGGTGATGCATTCCTGTAATCCCAGCACTTAGGAGGCTGAGGCAGAAAGATCATTGTGAGTTGAAGACCAGCCTGGGTTACAAAGTGAGCTCAAGGCCATCCTGAAATGCATAGTGAAACCCTGTCTCAAAAAAAGAAACAAAAAAGAAGAAGAAAAATAAGAAAAAGAAATAAGTTCTTCAGAGAAGTGATCTAAATAACATTATCAATCACCATGTTGGTATTAATATAAGTTCACTCCCTAAAACTATTGTGTGCACATTCTCTTCACAAAGACCTTCAACAGAATATATCACATACTGAACCATAAAACAAGTCCCGAGTTTTAAAACCTTAAAATTGTAAATAGAATGTTTTCTGACCACAATAGAACTAAGCTAAAAATCAATAAATGAAAGATACTTTTAAAATCTTGAGGCATCTTGAAGTTGAACAACAAGTATAAGACTGAAAATATAAACTAAATGATAACACAAATGTTAGTATATCATAAAATTAGGACATTCCTTACAAGAAAATCCTAGAAAAAGAATAACAAAATTGGAAAATAAATACTTTTAGATTTCAACACTTTTACAAAGCTAAGATAATAAATGATAGTTTGGGCCCAGGATTTAGCTCAGTGGTAAAGGCGAGGTGGTGAGTTTGATCCCAGGGAACCAAACCAAACCAAACCAAACCAAAACAAAACAAAACAAAACAAAGAATGATAGTTTGATGCTGTCATAAAATTTTGAAAGATTTTAATGCAGTAAAACAACTAGCTTCCAAGTTATTCATATTATTCAACATTTTTTATAACTCACCAGTGCAATAAAGAAAAAAAAATGGTTTCAATGAATAGCTCTGAAAAAACACTATATTGATGTTTAAAACTTGAACCTTGCAGCACACACAAAAGATAATTTGAAAAATGTCATAAATGGCAAAACCTTCTATCTTTTATAGATGAAGCATCAGTGTACAGAAAAAAGTATTCGATTTGTCCCAGTGAATTACTAGATAAACTAAACTTCATCATTAAAATTTTCTCCTATTTCAAAGGTACTACCACAAAATAGAGCAGGCAATTTGAAGGAAATATGCATAGTTCTTATATTTGGCCAAGATTACACAAGAATGAATAAACATTTATACCTAACTGAATGTCTAAAATTAGAAATGAAGGATAGCAAAGAATGTTGACAAATATGTGGAGCAACTAGAACTTTATGGATTTTTGGTGGAAGTGAAAACAATTCAACTTTTTTGAAAACACTTTCTGACTTTTTTTTAATAATAAAAGCAAACATATGCCTACCTTATGGTAAGCATTTCAATCCCTTGATACTTTCCCAATAAAAATGCAATTTCAGGATAGGAAAAGCCTCTAACAAAATGTTAACCAGAGCTTTGTTTATGATAGCTAAACATCTAGAAATAATTCAGTATTAAAAATAGTGTGGATAAATTGCTCTATTGATGCAATAAAATACTACTGAGCGAAAAACATAAACATTTGCTATATACAGTTATACCTGTTAGATTTTGATTGATGCTATAATAAATGAACATATTTATGAGCTTAAAACAACCCAAATTTATTATAACATAATTCTTTAGGTCAGCAGAAATGCCAAACAGATAACAGGTTTGTTGTGAGGGTCTATGAATGACATAAAAGATTAATATTCATATAAAATACATCACCTCCTTTTTATTCTTTATTCCTTTTCATTTTCACATGATATAGCTGTTCAATAAAAATTGACTGAATTAATTACAAGTTTATCATTTCAATTTTGGTTCTCCAGGTCTCATTCTTCTGACTTTCTTTGATGAAGTCCATATCTCAACTACCATGATCTTAGTTAGGTTCTTGAAAACCTCAAGTCTCTCAACCACTGGACAGTACTACTCCTGTAGCAGAAAATGCCTCCCAGTCAGTACACTTCTGTTGCCCAGGTGACAGTTCCTGGTGCAGTTCCAGTTGCTTATGTCTCCTAGAAATACCTGGTCATTGTGCTGTGTAGCTGGTCACAATGATACATACTATAAGAACAATCAAAGGCAGCCAGGTACTCTACCTCTCTCCTTTCCCTTTACAATACGTTTAACGCCTCCCTTTATGAGCCTTCAGGACCTAATATTTTGGAAATGACCCTGATCAGTACTCATTGACATAAATAAAGTCTACCTCTAAATTCTGGGCGTCATTTCTGTGTTTGTATTTGCATTGCAATCCTAGTGCCTTGAATACATTTCATTTCCTCGGCTTTCCTAATCATATATTTTTCTCTCTACCACTCCATTCCTACAATTCAAAAATCTGTATATATCTTCAGAATATTAAACTTTACTTTTGAATACTCCTTCCCTCAAAACTTTCATTGAATCAAGTCTCTTGTTGTGGATGCCATATTTGCTGAGTGTGTTACTTATTTTCCCTATCTTCATACTTTATTCTAAATATATTTTTAAATCTTCTATTTTCATTCCAGATTTTAAAATCTGTGAAGGATAGAAAGGTGTCTGTCATAATCATGATCACTGCACCTAACTCCTAAGGCTCCTAAGAGTAGGAGCCTGGCAAATGTTCAGAAAATCAGTCAATGGATGAATGAATGAATGAGGAGAAGCCTTACTGAATGATGTTTGGAAGTGACTTCCAACTGATTTTTAAAATTTTTCTGATTTTCTGGATCAGTATTTCTTAAGAGGTACTTACGTCATCTTCTCTGCCTTAGAAAATTTCTCACAATGTTTCCTCTGTAACAGAAACCCTGCCTTTCTTGCCTGATCCATTCACTTGTGTCTC
>PVJX010049136.1:0-11202 GCA_004027295.1 Dolichotis patagonum
GATGTTGTAATGGATCATTATGATATCATGATGGGGAATTCTTAAGTCATATGGAGAACTATGATGTCGCAATGGGGTGGTGTGATACCACAATAGGATATGTGAAGTCACGTTAAGGCATGATTATGTCACAATGGGATATTTTGAGGCCATATTTGGTACAGTGATGTCATAATATGAATCTATGTTGTCACAGTGGGGAATTGTGGTATCATAAAGGTTGATTGTGCTGCTCTAATGAGGGCAATGTGAGGTCATAATAGGGTAATTGTGGTGTCACACTGGAAATGATGCATTCACAATGGGCCAAGTTATTGTCACCACAGTGCAACTTGAGGTGACAGTGAATCATTATACTGCGAAAAAAAAGGAATTGTGATGCTATAATGGGGACTTTGATGTCATCATGGGCACTTGTGTCACACTGGGTAGTTATGAGTTCACAAGAGAAAACTGTAAAATCAATGCAGAATTTTCTGTTCATAATGGGGAATTGACAATTCCTGATGTGGGTATCATGATGTCAAAATATTGCAGGGTGGTGTTACAATGGGGTATTGTAATGCCATAATGTGGAACTATGCTGTCATAACATGTCACTGTGATGTTACAATTGGGAATTGTGATGTCACACCGGAAATGATGATGTCACAATGGGCAAAGCTAGTGTCACTACAGGGCATCTTGAGGTGAAAGTTAATCATTACCCTGTGAAAAAGGGGAATTTTGGTGGAATAATGGGGACTGTGATGTCACAACGGGTAATTGTGTCAATTTGGGCAGTGATGATGTCACAAAAGAAAACTGTAACATCAATAGAGAATTCTCTGGTCGTAATGGGGAATTGAAAAGTCATGATGAGGGCATCATCATTTCAACATAGGGCAGTGTGCTGTCACAACGGGGTACTGTAATGCCATAATGTGGAACTATGTTGTCGTAACATGTCACTGTGATGTCACAGTTGGGAATTTTGATGTCATAAAGGTTAATTGTGCTGTTATAATTAGGCAACATGTGCTCATAATTTAGGAGTAGTTTTGCTAAAATAGGGAATTGGGATGTTCCAACTGGGCATCATGAGGTAACAATATGGCATTATTGGGTGACAATACAACATTGTGATATCATACTGGGTCAGTGTGATTTTACAATTGTACTGGTGATATCACAGTGGGCAATTGTGATATCAAAGTGGGCAACCATGATATCTCAAAGGAAACTTGTAATGTCATATTGGGAGTTGTGAGGTCACAATAGAACACATGTAATAATAGTGCATTATGATGTCACAAAGGCATAGCATGATACCAAAATGTGATACCATGATGTCATATCCATCATTGTGGTGTCACAATTGGCAATTGTGATATTGTACGATAATTTAAACGTCATGATGAGAATTGTGAGATCTTAATTGTGAATTTTGATATCACATTGTCAGTATATGAGGTACAAAAGTGTGTTATGATGTCACAGTAGGACATGGTGATGTCACAGAAGGAGTTGTAAAAGAAAGGAAAGGAAGGAAAAGGAAAAAAATATCAAACTTACATCTGGTTTTGTGTGTGTAACTTAGTATTAAAGAAATAGATAAAAAAGTTACAATTCTTCCAATACATTGGGACTGGAAAAGAGTTCTCAAGTGACTGAAAAAGCAAATGTTACCTTCAAGTGTGGTATTTTTTAGCAGAAACACTTTGAAACATAAATATTAGAACTCTGAATCCAGTACTTTTTTGTGGCATGGCGCTGTATGAAGTGTAGAAGGGTGCCTTGGAAGATCTTACAATCATAATTAAGGTAAACATAGGTTGTGATGGGGCCATAATGGAGCATTATGTGATCAAAATGGAAATTATGAGCTAGTGACATCGTTTTATAAAGTCAGAATGGGGGAAGAGTGAGATCATAATGGGGGCATCCTGATGGCACAGGAGAGAATTGTGATGTCATGATGGGATATTTTATACCATAATAGGGAATTTGGAGGTCACAGTGGGGCATAGTGACAGCATAAAGGAATGGCATGGTACCATAATGAGGACACTGATATGGTAACGAGGGCAATGTGAGAACACCATGGGGAACTGTGAAGTAACAGTGAAAAGTGTCTCATCATGGGGTACAGTGGTGTCCCAATAGAGTGCTGCGATGTCACAGTGGAGTGTTGCTCTGTCACAATCATGCATCTACTCCATTCGCTGGAGATCTGTGATATCACTAGGGTTTATTGTGATGTTGTAATGGATCATTATGACATCATGATGGGGAAATCTTAATTCATATGGAGAACTATATTGTCGCAATCGGGTGGTGTGATGCCACAATAGGATGTGTGAAGTCACAATAAGACATGATGATGTCACAATGGGATATTTTGAGGCCACATTTGGTACAGTGATGTCATAATATGCATCTATGTCGTCACAGTGGGGAATTGTGTTATCATAATGCTTGATTGTGCTGCTCTAATGAGGGCAATTGGAGGTCATTATAGGGTAATTGTGGTGTCACACTGGAAATGATGCTGTCACAATGGGCCAAGTTAGTGTCACCACAGTGCAACTTGAGGTGACAGTGAATCATTATCCTGTGAAAAAAATGAATTGTGATGCAATAATGTGGACTTTGATGTCATTATGGGCACTTGTGTCACACTGGGCAGTTATGAGATCACAAGAGAAAACTGTAACATCAATGCAGAATTGCCTGTTCATAATGGGGAATTGACAATTCCTGATGTGGGTATCACAATGTCAAAATAGGGCAGGGTGGTGTTACAATGTGGTATTGTAATGCCATAATGTGGAACTATGCTGTCATAACATGTCACTGTGATGTCACAATTGGGAATTGTGATGTCATAAATGTTAATTGTGCTGCTATAATTGTAGAATAGGAGCTCATAATCAGGGAGTTGTTTTGCTATAATATGCAATTGTGATGTTCCCACTGGGCATCATGATGTAACAATATGTCATTTTTGGGTGACAATACAGAATTGTGACTTCATAGTCGGGCACTGTGATGTCACAATGGTCCTGGTGATATCACAGTGGGCAATTGCGATGTAACAGTGAGCAATCATGATATCACAAAGGAAATTTTAATTTCATAATGTGAATTGCGAGGTTAAAACAGAACACATGTCACAATAGGGCATTATGATGACACAAATGCATAGCATGATGTTATAATGTGATACCATGATGACATATCCATCATTGTGTGGTCACAATTGTCAATTGTGTTGTTGTAAGATAATTTAAATGTCATGATGAGAATTGTGAGATCTGAATTTTGAATTGTGATGTCACATTGGCAGTATATGAGGTCACAATAGGGCATTATCATGTTACAGTAGGACATGGTGATGTCACAGCAGGAGTAGGAAAAGAAAGGAAGGAAAAGGAAATATATATCAAACTGGCATCTCGCTTTTTGTGTGTGTGAGCCTAGTATTAAAAGAAATAGATAATAAAAATTACAATTTTTCCACTATCTTGAGACTAAACGATTTCTTAATGCCTGAAAAAGCAAATGTTACATTCAAGTAAACTCATTTGTTAGCAGAAACAAATTGAAACATAAATCTTAGAACTCTGAATCCAGTACTTTTTGTGGTTCTGGAGCTGCATGAAGGGTTATAGGATGCCTTCGTAGATCTTCTAATCATAATTAAGGTAAACATACGTTATGATGGGGCACTATTGGATCATTATGTGATCAAAATGGAAATTATGTGCTAATGATGTGGCTTTACAAAGTCAGAATGGGGGAAGAGTGAGATCCTAATGGGGGTGTCCTGATGTCACTGCAGAGAATTTTGATGTCATAATGGGATATTTGATGTCACAATAGGGACATTGGAGGTCACAGTGGGGCATAGTGACAGCATAAATGAATGCCATGATACCATAATGAGCACACTGACATGATAACGAGGCCAATGTGAGATTATAATAGGGAACTGTGAAGTAACAGGGAATAACATGCATCCTGGGGTCCAATGGTATCACAATAGGGAACTGTGATGTCACAGTGCAGTGTTATTCTGTCACAAGGATGAATCTACTGTTATCACTGGAGAACTGTGTTTTGACAAGGGTTTATTGTCATGCTGTAATGGATGATTATGATATCATGATGCGTAATTCTGAAGTCATATGCAGAACTATGATGTCACAAAGGGGTGCTGTGATTCCACCATAGGATGTGTGAAGTCACAATGAGGCATGATGATTAAACAATGGAATATTTTGATGCCATATTTGCTACAGTGATGTAATAATGTGCAACTATGTTGTCACAGTGGGGAATTGTGGTATCATAAAAGTTGATTGTGCTGCTCTATTGAGGGCACTGTGAGGTCATAATAGGGTAATTGTGATGTCCCACCGGAAATGATGATGTCACAATGGGCCAAGCTAGTGTCACCACAGGGGCCCTTGAGTTGAAAGTGAATCATTACACTGTGAAAAAGGGGTAATGTGACGGAATATTGGGGACTCTGATGTCACAATGGGCACTTGTGTCACCTTGGGCAGTTAATGTGTCACAAAAGAAAACTGTAACATCCTTATAGAATTCTCTGGTCATAATGGGGTATTGACAAGTCATGATGAGGGTATCATCAAGTCAACATAGGGTAGTGTGCTGTCACAATTGGGTACTGTAATGCCATAATGTGAAACTATTATGTCATAACATGTCACTGTGTTGTCACAGTTGGGAATTCTGAAGTCATAAAGGTTAATTGTGCTGTTATAATTAGGCAACATGTGCTCATAATTTGGGAGTAGTTTTGCTAAAATAGGGAATTGTGATGTTCCAACTGGGCAGCATGAGGTAACAATATGGCATTATTGGGTGACAATACAAAATTGTGATATCATACTGGGTCACTGTGATGTTACATTTGTACTGTTGATATCACAGTGCTCAATTGTGATCTCACAGTGGGCAATCATGATATCTCAATGGAAAATTGTAATGTCATACTGGGAGTTGCGAGGTCACAATAGAACACATGTCATAGTAGTGCATTATGATGTCAAAAGTCATAGCATGATGCCAAAATGTCATACCATGATGTCATATCCATCATTGTGGTGTCACAATTGGCAATTGTGATATTGTAAGATAATTTACATGTCATGATGAGAATTATGAGATCTTAATTTTGAATTGTGATGTCACATTGGCAGTATACGAGGTCACAATAGTGTGTTATAATGTCACAGTAGGACATGGTGATGTCACAGCAAGAGTAGTAAAAGAAAGGAAAGGAAGGAAAAGGAAAAAAAAATATCAAACTTACATCTGGTTTTGTGTGTGTAACCTAGTATTAAAAAATAGATAAAAACATTACAGTTCTTCCAATATATTGAGACTGCAAAACAGTTCTCAAATGCCTAAAAAAGTAAATGTTACATTCAAGTGAAGGCATATTTTAGCAGAAACAATTAGGAACATAAAACTTAGAACTCCGAATCCATTACATTTTTGGGGCTTGGAGCTGTATGAAGTGTAGAAGGGTGCCATGGAAGATCTTCTAATTATAATTCAGGGAAACATATGTTGTAATGGGGCCCTAATGTAGCATTATGTGAGCAAAATGGAAATTATGAGCTAGTGACGTCGCTTTATAAAGTCAGAATGAGGGAAGAGTGAGATCCTAAAGGGGGCATCCTGAGGGTACAGGAGAGAATTGTGATGTCATGATGGGATATTTTATATCACAATAGGGAATTTGTAGGTCCCAGTGGGGCATAGTGACAGCATAAAGGAATGGCATGGCACCATAATGAGGACACTGATATGGTAAAGAGGGCAATGTGAGATCACCATGGGGAATTGTGAAGTAACAGTGAAAAGTGCCTCATCATGGTGTACAGTGGTGCCACAATAGGGTGCTGTGACGTCACAGTCTAGTGTTGTTCTGTCACAATCATGCATCTAATCTATTCGCTGGAGAACTGTGATATCTCTAGGGTTTATTGCTATGTTGTGATGGATCATTATGATATCATGATGGGGAATTCTTAAGTGATATGGAGAACTATGATGTCGCAATGGCGTCGTGTGATACCACAATAGGATGCGTGAAGTCACAATAAGGCATGATGATGTCACAATGGGATATTTTGAGGCCACATTTGGTACAGTGATGTCATAATATGCATCTATGTCGTCACAGTGGGGAATTGTGGTATCATAAAGCTTGATTGTGCTGCTCTAATGAGGGAAATGGGAGGTCATAATAGGGTAATTGTGGTGTCACACTGGAAATGATGCTGTCACCATGGGCCAAGTTAGTGTCACCACAGTGCAACTTGAAGTGACAGTGAATCATTATACTGTAAAGAAAAAGGAATTGTGATGCCATAATGCGGATTTAGATGTAATAATGGGCACTTGTGTCACACTGGGCAGTTATGAGGTCACAAGAGAAAACTGTAACATCAATGTGGAATTGTCTGCTCATAATGGGGAATTGACAATTGCTGATGTGGGTATCATGGTGTCAAAATAGGGCAGGGTGGTGTTACAATGGGGTATTTTAATGCCATAATGTGGAACTATGCTGTCATAACATATCACTGTGATGTCACAGTTGGGAATTGTGATGTAGCATAAAGTTTAATTGTGCTGTTATAATTAGGCTACATGTGCTCATAATTCAGGAGTAGTTTTCCTAAAATAGGGAATTGTGATGTTCCAACTGGGCATCATGAGGTATCAATATGGAATTTTTGGGTGACAATACAACATTCTGATATCATACTTGGTCACTGTGATGTTACAATTGTACTGGTGATATCACAGTGGGCAATTGTGATATCACAGTGGGCAATCATGATATCTCAAAGGAAAATTGTAATGTCATACTGGGAGTTGTGAGGTCACAATAGAACACTTGTAATAATAGTGCATTATGATGTCACAAAGGCATAGCATGATGCCAAAATGTGATACCACGATGTCATATCCATCATTGTGGTGTCACAATTGGCAATTGTGATATTGTAAGATAATTTAAATGTCATGATGAGAATTGTGAGATCTTAATTGTGAATTGTGATGTCACATTGGCAGTATAGGAGGTCACAATAGTGTGTTATGATGTCACAGCAGGACATGTTGATGTCACAGCAGGAGTAGTAAAAGAAAGGACAGGAATGAAAAGGAAAAAAATATCAAACTTACATCTGGTTTTGTGTGTGTAACTTAGTATTAAAATAAATAGATAAGAAAATTCCAACTCTTCCAATATATTGAGACTGGAAGAGTTCTCAAATGCCTGAAAAAGCAAATGTTACATTCAAGGGAAGGAATTTTTTAGCAGAAACACTGTGAAACATAAATCTTAGAACTCTGAATACAGTACTTTTTTGGGGCTTGGAGCTGTATGAAGTGTAGAAGGATTCCTTGAAAGATCTTCTAATCATAATTCAGGTAAACATAGGTTGTCATGGGGCCCTAATGGAGCATTATGTGATCAAAATGGAAATTATGAGCTAGTGATGTCGCTTTATAAGGTCAGAATGGGGGAAGAGTGAGATCCTAATGGGGGTATCCTGATGGCACAGGAGAGAATTGTGATGTCATGATGGGATATTTTATATCACAATAGGGAATTTGGAGGTCACAGCGGGGCATAGTGACAGCACAAAGGAATGGCATGGTACCATAATGAGGACACTCACATGGTAATAAGGGCAATATGAGATCACCATGTGGAATTGTGAATTAACAGTGAAAAGTGTGTCATCATTGGGTACAGTGGTGTCACAATAGGGTGCTGTGATGTCACAGTGGAGTCTTGTTCTGTCACAGTCATGCATCTACTCTTTTCACTGGAGAACTGTGATATCACTAGGGTTTATTGTGATGTTGTAATGGATCATTATGATATAATGATGGGGAATTCTTAAGTCATATGGAGAACTATGATGTCACTATGGTGTGGGGTGATACCACAATAGTATGTGTGAAGTCACAATAAGGCATGATGATGTCACAATGGGATATTTTGAGGCCATATTTGGTACAGTGATGTCATAATATGCATCTATGTCGTCACAGTGGGGAATTGTATCATTAAGGTTGATTGTGCTGCTCTAATGAGGGCAATGTGAGGTCATAATAGGGTAATTGTGGTGTCTCACTGGAAATTATGCTGTCACAATGGGCCTAGTTAGTGACACCTCAGTGCAAATTGAGGTGACAGTGAATCATTTTACTGTGAAAAAAAAGGAATTGTGATGGTATAATGGGGAATTTGATGTCATCATCGGCGCTTGTGTCACACTTGTGAGTTATGAAGTCACAAGAGAAAACTGTAACATCAATGCAGAATTGTCTGTTCATAATGGGGAATTGAGAATTCCTGATGTGGGTGTCATCATGTCAAAGTAGGGCATGGTAGTGTTACAATGGGGTATTGTAATGCCATAATGTGGAACTATGCTGTCATAACATGTCACTGTGATGTCCCAATTGGGAATTTTGATGTCATAAAGGTTAATTGTGCTGCTATAATTGTAGTACAGGAGCTCACAATCAGAGAGTTGTTTCGCTATCATATGCAATTGTGATGTTCACACTGGGCATCATGAGGTAAATATATGGCATTCTTGGGTGACAATACAGAATTGTGATATCATAGTGGGGCACTAGGATGTCACAATGGTCCTGGTGATATCACAGAGGGCAAGTGTGATGCCACATTTGTCCATCATGATATCACAAAGGAAATTTTAATGTCATAATGTGAATTGCAAGGTTAAAACAGAACACATGTCACAATAAGGCATTATGATGACACAAATGCATAACATGATGTTATAATGTGATACCATGATGACATATCCATCATTGTGATGTCACAATTCTCAACTGTGATGTTGTAAGATAATTTAAATGTCATGATGAGAATTGTGAGATCTGAATTGTGAATTGTGATGTCACATTGGCAGTATAGGAGATCACAATAGGGCGTTATCATATCACATTAAGACATGGCGATGTCACAGCAGGAAAAGGAAAAGAAAGGAAGGAAAGGAAAGAAATATCAAACAGGCATCTGGTTTTTTGTGTGTGTGAGCCTAGTATTAAAAGAAATAGATAAAAAAAATTACAATCTTTCCACTATCTTGAGACTGGAAAAGATTTCTTAAATGCCTGAAAATGCAAATGTTACATTCAAGTAAACTCATTTGTTAGCAAAAACAAATTGAAACTTAAATATTAGAACGCTGAATCCAGTACTTTTTGTGGGCCTGGAGCTGCATGAAGGGTTATAGTGTGCCTTCCTAGACCTTCTAATCATAATTAAGGTAACCATAGGTTGTGATGGGGCACTATTGGAGCATTATGTGATCAAAACGGAAATTATGAGCTAATGATGTGGCTTTATAAAGTCAGAATGGGGGAAGAGTGAGATCCTAATGGGTGTTTCCTGACGGCGGAGAATTTTGATGTCATAATGGGATATTTGATGTCAGAATAGGGAATTTGGAGGTCACAGTGGGGCATAGTGACAGCATAAAGGAATGCCATGATACCATAATGAGCAAACTGAGATGATAACGGGGCCAATGTGAGATCATAATGGGGAATTGTTAAGTAACAGTGAAAAACGTGCATCCTGTTGTACAGCGGTATCACAATAGGGAGCGTTGATGTCACAGTGGAGTGTTGTTCTGTCACAAGGATGCATCTACTGTTATCACTGGAGAACTGTGTTTTGTCAAGGTGTTATGGTCATGCAGTAATGGATGATTATTATATCATGATGGGGAATTCTGAAGTCATATGGAGAACTATGATGGTACAATGGGGTGCTGTGATTCCACAATTGGATGTGTGAAGTCACAATGAGACATGATGATTCCGCAATGGAATATATTGATGCCATATTTGGTACAGTGATGTCATAATGTGCAACTATGTTGTCACAGTGGGAAATTGTAGTATCATAAACATTGATTGTTCTGCACTAATGAGGGCAATGTGAGGTCTTAATAGGGTAATTGTGGTGTCACAGTGGAAATGATGATGTCACAAAGGGCCAAGCTAATGTCACCACAAGGCACCTTGTTTGAGAGTGAAGCTTTCCCCTGTGAAAAAAAGGAATTGTGACGCTATATTGGGGACTGTGATGTCATCATGGGCACTTGGGTCACACTGGGATTTTATGATGTCACAAAAGAAATCTGTAACATCAATGAGGAATTGTCTGGTCATAATGGGGTATTGACAAGTTACGAAGAGGACATCATGATGTCACAATAGGGCGGGGTGGTCTTACAATGGGGCATTGCAATCTCATAATGTGGAACTATTATGTCAGAACAGGTCACTGCGATGTTGCAATTGGGAATTGTGATGTCATAAAGGTTAATTGTGCTGCTATAATTAGGCAATATGAGCTCATTATTTGGGAGTTGTTTTGCTATCATGCGGAATGGTGATGTTCGATCTGGGCATCATGAGTTCCCAAAATGGCACTGTAGGGTGACAATACAACATTGTGATAGCTTAGTGGGGCCCTGTGGTGTCACAATATTCCTGATGATATCACAGTGGGCAATTGTGATGTCACCAAGGGAAATTGTAAAGTCAAAAGGAGAGTTGCGAGGTCACAATTGAACACATATCACAATAATGCATTATAAAGTCACAAAGGCCTAGCATGATGCTATGATGTGATACTGTGATGTCATATCCATAATTATGGTGTCACAATTGGCAATTGTGATGTTGTTAGTAAATTTAAATATCATGATGAGAATTGTGAGACCTTTATTGTGAATTGTGATGTCATATTGGCAGTATACGAGGTCACAAGAGGGTGCTATGAGATCACAGTAGGACATGGTGATGTCACAGCAGGAATAGGAAAAGAAAGTAAAGGAAGGTAAAGGAAAGAAATATCAAACTGGCATCTGGTTTTTTGAGTGTGTGAAACAAGTATTAAAAGACATAGATAAAAATATGACAATTTTTTCAATATCTTGAGACTGGAAAAGAGTTCTTAAATGCCTGAAAAAGCCAATGTTACATTCAAGTGAAGGCATTTGTTAGTAGAAACAAGCAAAAACATAAATCTTAGAACGCTCAATCCAGTACTTTTTCTGGGCCTGGAGCTGTATGAAAAGTTGCAGGGTCCCTTCAAAGAGCTTCTAATCATAA
>PVJX010049137.1:0-11202 GCA_004027295.1 Dolichotis patagonum
TTACGAGAACCAACTATATAACACATGTTGAAATGAACAACTACTTTGAAGAAAAAGAGACACTAGAATACCCAGTGCTGATTCCATAATGTCATGATGTGAAGTCCAGCAAAACTATCACTTTTTGTTCAAAGTGATCTTAGCTTGCTTTGCCTTGTTTAAGTTCAACACACATTAAGGTATGGACAGCTGTTTTGAGCAGAGTGAGAGACACTATGACAGCCATTCATGGCTTCCCTAATGTCAGGTCTTGAAGACCTGTAATGCCCTCCTCGTCCTGCTCAGATCAATTCCATACTAGGAATTCCCTGTATGTGACATCATGTGAATTCCCTGTATGTGACAATATGGACAACTATTTGGAAGAAAACAAGAGTCAATATGATAGAGAGTGAATATCTCCAATTGTCTAGCTTTGAAATTTATATCTTACATTGCTTTCTTGTGATCCGCTTTGCTCTGTTTTGTTGTGTTTAATTTTACCCTATTGATATAATTGCATGTATATTTGAGTGGGTAAGATGGATGAGCATATTGCTGTTTTTGTCAGCTTGTGGAGCAGAACTGTTAACAGTCTCACAGTTTGAATGTCTACTTTACATGTTTTAACACTGTAATTTGAACAACTATTTCCAAGAAGTCAGTATGTAATTTGTCAAGTAATAATTTCTTAGGTTTATTGTTGTTGTACTTTTCCTTTTTTCCTTGAAATACTGTATTGTTGCTACCCTTTATTCTGTTGTATTTTGTTTTGTTTTTTTCTCTTTAAATAAAATTATATAAAAAAGGAAATTATAGTACAAAGCTACAGTGATAAAGTCAGTATGGTACTGGAATAGAAACAGAATGGAGGATCAGTGGAATAGATTGGAAGATACAACCACAACCGCAAACTCACTCAACCACCTTATCTTTGATAAAGGGGCCAAACATGCTCGCTGGAAGAATGAGAGTCTCTTTAACAAATGGTGCTGGAAAAATTGGCTGTCCATATGCAGAAGACTAAAACTAGACCCGTGTCTATCACCATACACTAAACTAAAATCTAAATGGATGAAAGATCTAAATATTAAAACAGAAACACTAAAACTGCTGGAAGACACAGTAGGTAAAAACCTCAAAGATATAGGAAGAGAATTCATGAACAAGAACCAAAGTACACGGGAAGTACTTCCCATAATCAATAACTGGGAAACTCTTATTAAAGAGTTTCTGCATGTCAAAAGAGGTTTCCAGCAGAGTGAAAAGAAAACCCACAAATTGGGAAAAAATGTTCATGGACAGCTCCTCAGACAAAGGACTTCTGTCTAGAACTTATAAAGAATTAAAAAAAATCAGACCCTCGAAATTCAAAGACCCGATCCAAAAATGGGCATCTGAAATGAATACACAGTTCTCAGATGAAGAAATACGAATGTCAAATAAATACATGAAAAAATGTTCATCATCATTAGTCATGGGAGAAATGCAAATTAAAACCACACTGAGATTCCATCTCACTGCAGAAAGAATGGCCAAGTTAGAAAACACTACCAACAACAAGTGTTGGAGAGGCTGTGGGGAAAAAGGAACTCTTCTACACTGTTGGTGGGAGTGTAGACTGGTGCAACCACTGTGGAGGTCAGTGTGGAGATTCCTCAAAAAGCTGGGTTTGGAAGTCCCATTTGACCCAGCTATTCTGCTTCTAGGCATATTCCCAGAAGAACTGAAAACATCATACCACAGTGATATATGTGCACCCATGTTTATAGCAGCACAATTTGTAATATCCAGATGTTGGAAACAACCTAAGTGCCCATCAACTGAGGAATGGATAAAAAAGTTGTGGCATTTTTATACAATGGGGTACTACTCAGCTATAAAGAATGATCACATCGAGATATGTATAAACAAATGGACACGACTTGAGACCATTCTCTTAAGCGAAATAAACCAAACTCACAAGGGTAAATACCATATAGTCTCCCTAGTATGAGAGTTGATAAGAGTATATAGGACTTTATGGTAAGCATGAGTCCCCATCTCATAGCTTTAAAGTCTTTCAATGTTTTCAATCATCAGTTAGAATTGTTTTATTCTGTTTTGTTTGACTATATCATGCGTGATGATATGAACAGCTGTTTTGAAGAAAACCAAACATTATGACAGCTATTGCTGATTTCATATCATCCTTCTTAGAAGTCCTACCATGTTTCTTTTGTTCTACTACCATTGGTTCGATCTATCACTTTGTGTCTTATTGGAATTTGAATATGTGTGATAGTTTAAACAAAAAATTTTTTTTAACAATAATGAGATATTATAGTACCCATTGATCATTTTCTGTTATTTGGTTCAGAAAGCCCTGTACGTCTTTCACTCTATGCATGGCTTTATACTATTGTGTTATGTTTGATGTTATTGTATTTGAAACTATGCTCAACTATAGCAGAGTAAGTGATATGGTGTTAGCTACTGTTGATGTTCAGTTGTCTTAATGTAAAGTACTGTGTTGCCTATGTTGTCCTGTTCTGATCTGCTATGTACTGCCCTCCTTTGTTTTATTCTCTTTCAAATAAAAATTAAAAAAAATAAAGTGCTCTATGGTTGACTTCTCTGATATATTCCAACAGGCAATGCAAGAATACAGACTATAGGTATTGACACAAGCCTTGCTGGAGGTGTAAATATTTCTATATCGATCTAGAACATTAGTTATCATTAAAATATATTGAGAGGTTCCACAAAACCAATGATTAATTCCTTTTTGGAATCTCTGTGCTTCTGTCTTCTCTAACAGCTGTCGACACTCCAGAGATTGCCAACTGGATTCATCATTCTTGAGTCCAACTCTGGTGGGGAGAAGACCTTCCAGAGATACCACCATCCTGGAACAATGATCTGCTGGGAAACACCCACTGAAGCTCACTTCAGTTAAGTAAATACTGAACTTCCTCACCACACCTTCCACCAAGAGCTCCCTGTACCTTGGGCCTTCTATCCCTCCTACCACTGCTGCCCATTGTGCTTGGAGGAACAAGAGTCTTCCATGGTGGTGACTATAAAGGCCTCACACAACTAAGCATTTCAGTTGCCACCCCTTGCTTAACCATGTTCTATGTGTTACTCTTGTTGGGTGTTTTGTCCCAAATTGGCCATACTAAAAATGACTCCAATTCCTTTCTTGCCTGAGCCAGACAATATGCCCAGGATGCAAGGCATGACCCAAGCTGGGTGTGTGGGCTGCTCTCTCCTTCCCACATTGCAGCATTGCCATGGTGGGTCTCACTACTTCAGGGCAATGACTGGAAGAAGCTACAGTGCTATATCCACGAGACACAGCAGAGTCCATGGTGTTACGTAGAGCCACTCTTTCAGATGTATCCCAGGGGCCTATCAATATGACCTTAAGCCAGGAGGGGCAGGGGAAAAACTTTTCTAAGGATGAAACTGATGCCATTATTAATAGATTTTCTGATTCTTTGCTTTCAACTGATTCGAATCTCCCTGTGATCAGAGACAAAAACCATCATTACAAAGATGGCTACTATCAAATATGGGATCAACAGCTGTGGCTCACCTCCTCTCTGGGACGCCTTAGCCAGGTAGCTCCACTCTGCTGGCAACAGCAAAACCACTCGCATTCTTCCTGGTCCACAACTTCGAAATTTTTGGGCTAGATCCCCTCAGAATGGTGCCAGCATACTATCATTTTACGGGCAGAGGATTGGTTTGCTATGGATTGGTACACAAGACCTGGAGTACGTTGGGCTGCCCCTAATGGCACCCAGTGGCTTTGTGGTATCAAACTATGGCCCTGGCTGCCCCCTGGCTGGATTGGCCGATGCAGTTTGGGTTTTCCTTGGATGCAAGAGTGGTGGACAAATGCTCTGTATCAGGCTGCCAATCTCTCTGTTTATTCTCACAGCCGGACACTCAGGGCAGTGCAACAGCCCAATGGTCTGTCCTCTACTTCTGCCCGCTCCCTGCAATTATGGGATGCTGTTTGGCACATAGACTCCTTGGCTCAATTTCTTGATAAAACTCTTAATCACACAGGCAAAGAGATCTCTTTGTTAGATTTTGAAGTGCAACATATGAGGAAGGCGGCTCTCCAACATCAGATGACACATGACACTTTGAAAGCAGCAAAAGAGGGGAACTGTTCAATCCTCGAGAATGCGTGCTGTGTGTACATGCCTAACCATAAGCGTGAAACATCCCTTCCAACCAGCTTTGAGGAAATGATGTGCGTTTACTTCTATAAGACATCTGCATGGAAGTCAGTGATAATCATCATTTGTGTTATTCTTGCACTTGTTACAGTTGGACCAGTTTTGGTAATATTAGTTCTAACCGTTATTTTTTCTAAATTACAGTCTGTCTATATGCCGATGGTCCAGGTCCAAGCTAACAGGGTCATGTTTATTGGACCCCCTGCCACACCTCCTGGATCTGAAAGTGAGCAAGAGTAGGGACCCTAACTGCTTCCCCTTGACGTCCACGCTCAGCAGGAAGCAGCCAGATTGACTCTGTGTCCCATTATCTTGAAGGGTTTTAGGGTCCCAACTCTTGAGAGGGGAACCACAGGCAGATAGGTAGTAGATCTGAGGGATTGGTGGAGGGTCTAAAATAGCATTCATGGCCAGCAGGTAACAGAAATATTCCAAATGATAATAAATTTATAAGAATTTTGTGTTGTAGCCTAAAGTGACCCCACAGAACACAATGGCATTTAAGGGTACACATTGTGCAAGTTCCTTCTGAAGTTCCTGGCTGACATCAATGGAGCCCAATGACATCAAGAATGAAAATCCTCCTGCATTAGCGTGGGATCTGGTTTAGATTCAGAATTTATCTTTCTTACACTTTCTTTGGTAAAGTCCTCACATGGTTAAAGCCGCTGTGGAAATGCTGTCCTTCTAACAGGAAGAGAACTGTGTGTCGTGATGTCAAAGGAAAGTTTAAGGAAAAATGTTGATGAGCAGTGTAATTATCCTAGTTCCATAAGCAGGAATAACCTTAGCATAGATGAAAATGTATTAAATCCTGCACTCAGTGCCCAGGTTTTTGTGAGGTGATGTGATTCTTGCTTTATCTTCTTTAGAATAAATGATACTAGTGTTTCCTTTTGGTTTCTGTTTCTTCCTTGAATGCTTTTTGCAAGGGCATAAACCAAGAACCAAGGAAATAAGGGGTTGATTTCTCACTGTATCAGGACCTGGCTTCTCACTAATAGACTGCGGCAGACTGTCCCAGGTCTCTGAGAATGTACCTGTTATTTATTTTGTTGGTCTGATAGCTTGGGAAGTGAGTACTCTCACAGTCCCCAATGCTGGCTCTGGAACCGAAATGTGCACTTTTGGCTCTCACAGATATGCATACTTGGTACCATAAAGACACGTATAGAAGAAGACCAGAGAACTTTTAAGCAGCCTGGCTGGTGTGTTCACTTGATAAACAGAGAATGCCAACCCAAGTGCCTCAGACCAAGTGATGTATTTAGGAAGGGTGTCAAGGATACCCAGCCACACTAGAGGTGATAGAAATATAATATTTATCAGTAAGAGGGGATGCTAGGTACAGTGTCATGTACCTGTACATCTAGCTCCTTGCGAGGCCATGGCAGAAGAATCTCTTGAGCTTAGCTCTTCAGGGCCAGTGTGGACAATATAAAAATTCCCTCTCTGTTAAGAAAAATCGGTGGAATGGAAACTTTTATTAGCTGCTTAGATAATGGCATTCGCATGCACATGACAGAGTTTTTGGGTCCTGGTACCGCCATGTCAATGAATACTGATGCTATTGGAATGTTTTTAGGCTTTTCCTGTGTGTAATGGTTACCTATGTGTACGTGGGGCCTTTGGTGATCAAAGGTTACAGTGACGGTGGTTACAACTGTGATGTGCTTTGAACTAACATTTTGACATTTTGCACCATAGAATGCCAGCAGTGTCTTAGTTGAAGTGTTCTGTCACAGCTGGTTATGAGGCATGAAGTGGGGTACTTACATTTCTGCTGGTCACCTACACTAACTCCCCCTCAGAATTTAACCAAAGAGGTATTACATGCTACATGGAAATCAGCTTCCTGCAGTTGTTTCTGTGTTCTAGGACAACACATATGTATGAAAATATGGACATACAGAAATCTTAGATAAAGGACACAGTAGTTATGTGTAGCACAGACACATTTTCATGTGCTTCAGATTCTTTGCATATTTCTTTCAATGCCTACTACATTGCAAGTCATATGGAATCACTATTATACTGTGGAATATAGCGAAAATTACTACAGAAGTCTATGTATGTACAATAGGGTCCTAACATGTCCTCTGAATAATTTTGACTCACAGTGGTGCACTCCACCTATTCAGAAGGAGTGGAAACAGGGCTGACTCTATTTTATTAAAACAAAGACACACTACCTTTAGATAAGGCCACTGTAGGCCACACTGTTTCTGTTCTTATTCAGTATAGTTGGTCAGAAATGCGTCTGGTACAGCTGGATATCAGAGATGATTTGGCAAGAATTTAAATATGAAAGTCATGTTGCTGCCCAAATGGTTTTCTTGCTATGTAGTGTTTGTCAGGCTGGTTTTGAAATGTGGAGTTAGTGATTGGCCTGCCTCTGCCTTGGGAGTAGCCAAAACTTCAGAGAGTGCCTGATTTCCTAGACAATAGAAAAACTTTAATTTTGGAAGTACTCAGTATTAAAAATTTGTGCCAATTGTTGTAGGCATCTTTGGGATCCCAATGTAGGATTTACCCTCCCTTGTGTCCAGTTGCCCCTGGAGTTGCAGTAACTCCCAAGGCTGGCCATCCCAAGTCACTCCGCATGCAGCTAAGGAAAGCACAGTGTGGGTGATGCCACTGTCTGCTGGAGCAGCAGAGCCTGTGCGGCCTCCAGGGACCTCCAAGCCCTGGGTGCTCGTGCACAAACCTGAATCCCAGGGAATTTGTTCTTTGTGGGAGCCCTTTCCACACAGTGCATTGAGGCTCTCATTTCTAAGGAAAATCTTTCTTCTGTGTAACATTTGACCTCCAAAGTGCAGGACCTTATTGCTGCCTCATATTTCTGGAAGGCATTTTCCTGCTGTCCTCTTGTAAACTACTTGACATTAATAAATATTCATGTTTTTAATAACCAACTTTCTTTCTGCCCCATCGTTGCATCCTCCAATTTTATCAAAGCTTACTTTCTGGCCAAACTCAAACATTTTTAAATTATTCAGCTGCCCCTTATGTTTTATTTTTTTTCTCAGTAGAGCTGGCTGAACACCCCCAGCGATAACTATGCCTGCAACTCAACATTAGACTGCCGTAAAATTTCCTCCTAGTGATCACTCTCTTTACTGCTCTTTATCTTAGTCTCCCAAAATTCTCAGGAGAAAATCAAAATAGAGATAATGTTTTTGCTTTTTTATTGGTAGTAGGCATCGAACTCTGGACTGTGTGCTTATAAGGCAGGCTCTTAGGCTGCTTAGCTCTATTCCCAGCCCCTGTTTTTTGTCTTTTGGAGACTGGGTGTCACTCCCTTTTTCAAGCTGTCCTTGGGATCGCTTTGTAGCCCAGACTCATCTTGACCTTGCAAAGATCCTCCTGTCTTAGCCTCCCAAGTGCTGGAATTGCAGGCATGTGCCACCATGTCTGAAGTCCCAGAAGTCTTTCTAAGAGAATCCAGAGCTGATTAGAGCATGATAAAAGGTCCCCCCATGCTGGAGTGATGGTACTTGTAGCATTCCTTTTGTAACCAGGGCCTTTGTACCTGCCATCTGCAGGCAGAGGGTACACCGTGTGACCTCCCACTACATATGCTGGATATAGAAACGGTGCTTTCCCTGTGCACCACAATGACCATCTGGATCCAAGTTTGTTGCTGGAGCAGCTCTGTCATACTGGCACATGGGACCTTCAGCCTGAGGGACGCCATGCATAGAGAAATCTACCAGTACTGAGGTGAAAATTTATATCAACCCAGTTGCTCAGTGTACATGTAATACATTGTAATGTCAACTGAACTAACTTAAAACATGATCCTTGTACAGTATAAAACATGTGTATCTTCCTATTTGTAAATGTGCAGGAACAGACAGGAAAATGGGGCAGGCCGGTCTTCCCTGTGTATTCACAAGGAGTCTTGACTTGTGTCAACCCTGTGTGTTGTAATTAAGTTGTTGAAAGAAATTTTTGAAAAAAAAATCTTGCTCAAAGGAACACAGTAAGGCCTGATCCTTGAACCTCCATCTTTTCTAGCTTTGATGATGATGGTCAGGGGACCCAGTTTTGTTGGCTGCTAGATGGCACTGAGGGTCCTGAGAAGCACAGCTGGGCAGCCAGGTCTAAGCTGAGAGTTTGGGGAGTGAATGTAACTGGGGATGGAGCTGGATTGTCCTCCTTTCACAGGGAGAGTTAGGGTTTCTATCCAGCATGTCTCACAGGGAGGTCTAACTAGAGCAAACCAACAGACACACAACAATGAGAACAACAGCTATCTTTGTGATCTTAATACATTTTGTAGCCACTTTTCTTTGAGCCCTCTATTATTGTCCTCAGAGGCTGTTTTTCCTTTGCCTGTATGGCGTCTATCAACTTCATGCTTTTCCTTCAAAAATACAAGGCCCTCATAGTGTCATTTTACAGTTTCACCAGCTGTGTTCTGCAGTAATCAGACCTCCCCATAGTAGCTGCTGAATACAACCATAAAAGCCATAAAATCTGAAATCTTGCACAAGGCACAAACTACAACTTCCGGATGAAGTCTCTGTTGTGCCCTGGTTTCTACCTATATGCTCCTCCTTTGATGTTCCTAGGTCTAATTTGCATGCTTTCACCTGTTTATTGTTTTGTATTCAATCAGAAATGATTTCTTCCAAGGATCCTGCAAGCACCCTTTCATTGTGGTTTTCATGCATTTAAGTCACAAAAGCAATCACAAAACACAAAATAAGTAAGGTACACTGAATCTATGTAAAAATATTTGGCTCTATTCTAAAGTTGTTTAAAAAAATGATAAATCATCAAACACCCAGACCCTAGGAAAGATTGCCTGGTCAGCCTCTTTAATTAGAGTAAAGTGGGCATTTGAGTCAAACTGGGCACATTTAGTTCAAACTCTGCCTACCTGAGCAGTGCTGGGGATTGATTTAGCCCCAGGAACCCCTGTCTCCAATAGGTCTTTCTCAGTGGGGGAGATTCTGGCTCCTGCTCCGTATGTGCAATAAATCTAATGCCTTTCCACTGTTGGGTGTGAGTGTATTTAGTCTTACTAGACCCAGGGGCCTGGTGAAACAAGAGTGTGAGATGCAGAACTGCAGGGAGCCCTGTCCTCAGTGGTCACCACAGTGATGCTCTGGGCTGCCTTCCACACAGTGGAAGTTTTTCCTTGTCACTGGTTATTAGCGAGAATATTTTTAAGAAACTGCTGCATTCAACAGGGTCAGGTCTCACTGCATGGAAAAGTAAGAAGAGTAAATCCCTGTATAGTCAGTGTAGGGCAGAGACATGAACCTGGGAATGGCGTGTCTGGACATGCAGGCCATGAATTTGAGGGAAGGCTGTGTCCAAAGGAGGACGCCTGTCTCTTGAGCTCCTCATGGATGAGAGTGATCACATGACACGGCACTGTCAGGCCGTGGTCAGACTTCAGCAACCTGAAGAATGGTGAGGTTTCCCAGCAGGATGCAGTACCAGTTAACTACAGAAAGACTTTGAACATCACAGAGTTTTATCATGCATTAGGTCTCGGGCTGAAATGCAGTCACAGCATGCAGAGAGGCCTTAAGTTTTGTTATGCATATTCCTTCTGATACCTGGGCACCTGGCCACCAAATCAGAATCAGGTGTACTGTATTTCTGGCTCCCAAGACCCACAGCCCAATGGTATCAGGGCAGGAAATATTTCTTTAAACACTGTTCTGCCTTTGCTAGGACCTGGTTTAAACAAAACACTTATCTTTTTCAAATTCTGTTTTAAAAATTCTTTGTATGAGTAAAGCTCCTAAGGACACACTGCCCATGTAAAAAGAACATAAAGACATTTGGCAATTCCAAATTATCCTTCTTGGTAAAAGTGTTCATAAGCATCATAATTACTCCAGTTCCCTTTGCACATGTTAAAAAGTAACCAGATTTGCACTGGGCACTGAAAGTTTGGCGGCAAGGACCGCCTCCTTCCTTGAGGCTGCAGCTCCTCCTTACATGCTTCCCAACAAATCAGACCTGTGCTTTGCCCATCCTACCTGTGGGCTGCACCCTCTCATCAAGGACTCAAAGGACTGAGGAACAAGAAATCCAGAGGCTGTTTCCTCAGCCCATGGGGACTGGTCTTCCTGGGCTTCCAGGGCTCCCTGGGCTTCCTGGGAGCACCTTTCTGGTGCTGAGCTGCATCTCTAAGTCACAGTGTGGTAAGGTGGGATTTCCCTCATCAGTTCATATTCTTTCTGACCCCTCCGCTCTCTATGGTGAAGACTGTAACCTTCATTTTCTTGACTTCACGATGGGCTACAATAGTCCCTGAACTTGGAGTTAATCTGATGCTGGTGAGACCATATGCTTCAGGAAAGATTATTTGATTGATTGATTAATTTATTTTTTGGCACCAGGACCTGAACAAACAGCTTTTGCTCACAGAGCAAGTGCCATCCTGCTCAACGATATCCCTGTCCCCTAGGTAAGATATTTTGTACTGAGTTTGATGTCTCAGGCTGTTGAGTTTGGATTTGCAGGCATCTATTCCTCGGTTTTCACAGTTTTCTTTTGTTGTCTCATGGGCCACTTTGTGGAGTAAGAATGCTTGTGGTAAAAAAAACAAAAACAACAAAACAACAACAACAGCAACAAAAAACAAAAAAACGGAATGCTGCTACCAGTATTGCTAACCTTAGTTTGATCATTCTGCTTTGCGAGTGCTTTGGCTTCTGCCCACAGCATCGATGAAATCTCGCTCATGTGTCAATGAACCAAAAGCTGCTGTAGTATTGTGGTATACGTCACATGACTTCATGATTTGGGAAAGTAGTGTTAGTTCCTTGTCCTTACAGGTATTTGACAAGATGCTCAGTGCATGTTGGTTAATCTGTGGCTCACATGCTGCAGTTTGCTGGGTGTTTCCCGAGAGGCTCTGTTATTATGTTTTGCTTTTAGTGCCTGCCTTGTTGTTTGTCAATTAAAATCCCTATGTTCAGGCTTAGTTATAGTGCTGGCATGTTGGAATGAATGAATT
>PVJX010049138.1:0-11201 GCA_004027295.1 Dolichotis patagonum
CTGAAGCCACTGTTATTGGATTTCTAATCACCAGAAGCTAAATGTACTTTTACCTGACACACAAACACTTTTAAATGACTAGTTAGAATATAGAGAAGAAGATAATGCCTCCAATGACAGTAGAGAGAAAAACTCCTAGGACAAAATTTTAAAAAGAAATGCCCAAGACAGATAGGAAGAAAACCTTGAAATTCTATCAGAAGGAAATAAAAGATAAAAAATTCATGGGAAGACACATTTCTTTTCATGTTTACAAAGACTAAAGCTATTTAATATCACTAATTTCTCCTATAAACTTAATAAAATGTCCATAACAATGTCAGCAGAATGTGGAGGAATAAATAAGCATGAATTACCAGAATGAGTTGCAAAGTGAATTAAAATAAAGTTAGCCTTGCCACTTACTGAAGTTCCAAAAACACAATAATACTGATTCAGGTATGGGTAGATGTCAACAATAAAACTGAAGAATGAAATAGATGTAAGTAACAATTGGGGTGTGGTAAATGTGACATGCCAAATAACTGGAGAATATATAGTACAGTAATACGTGATGTATTGTCTAATCATACTAATGAAAAATAAACAAAAGTAGAATTTCTATATAACTTTATACCCTAAAGTAAATCCCACATTTGTTTAAATATATGAGCAGAAAACCACAAAGTTTCCAAACCATAATTACAGTATGAGAAATATACAGCATGCACAATCAAGAAACTAGAAAGGAAAGCGCAGCTTCTGGTACTTTTCCTTCATTTGAAATGTTATGCTTTTTCATTAGTTGCCCAGTGTTTGTTTCTGTACACTATATTCTTTAGGTTTCTACAAGGTCATTGTCTGTTTTGGTTACCAGTGTATCCTTAGCACAGAATAAATATACAGTTAACTTGTGTTAAATACATTTTTTTAAAAATCAAACATTCTATACTATACAAAGCATTACAACCCAAGTGAAAAACCTCCCAATGGGGTGATGATGGTGGTGGTTTACAATACAGACAAAAGCTAACTTCCTTAATATACAAGTTACCTTCCAAATCAGAGAGAAAATGAGTTGCAGTCTATTAGGAAAGAGGATGTAGGAAGGAGTAAGACTTAACCAATCATAAGAGAAATGATGAATTTTACTCACAAAGGAGTACAAAACGAGTCATCACACATATGAATTCCACAAGGATGAAAATTGTAAGACCGTCAGTAGTGAGTGGCAGGGAAAACAAGAATTTTCATATGTTTTAATAAGAATCTGACTTGGGAAAACATTTAAAGATAGTCTAGCAAAACCTATCAAAAATTTAAATACTTATTTCTTTGAACTTAAAGTTCCAAGGAGATTGCTCCATAGTTATCCCCCTCCCAATCAGTAAAGATATCTGTGAAGAATTTTTCCTGTAAAGGAAAATGAGGCTAAAATGCCTTGTTAGTCTTATAGATTCTTGAAACAAATTATAATAGATCCATAAAATAGAACGTGAGCCATGAAGTGTGTCAAGCAAATCTTTATCTCTTGGATAATGTGAACTTCATATATCTCTCTAGGAAGTGTTTTGCATTCTTCAAAGGATAATTTGAAATAAAATTATGCTTCTTCACTCTGCTGAGTATTCTTGATTTAGCAAGAGAGAAAATTCACAAGAGAAAGACAATTCCAGTTCCAATTATCAGTTTCTTTATTTTTGTTATTACCTGCAAATCTAAGAATTTCTGCCTTAAAGCTCTTTTTAAAAAACCATATTATTAGCTATCTAAAAGTTTATTTTTGGATTTCTCTTTACTCATGTAGAATAAACCGCTGAAATAGTTTGTACTGTGAATATTCCCCATGTGCTGAAATCTTTGTCCCTAGCTTGTGGGACTATTGGGTGTTGGTGGAAGTACAGCCCAGCTGGAGAAAGTTAGAGCCCTGAGGGGCCTGCCCTGAAAGGGGATGTTAGAGCCCTGCCCTTTCTCTCTGTGTTTTGTTTCCTGAGGTTCTGAGATTTCCTTCACAACTAGCGCCTTGCTGCCCCAGGCCTGAAAGAACAGGGTCAGGCGGCCATTTATAGAAATCTCTTAGTAAAAAAAAAAATCTCTTAGTAAGCCAAATACATTTCTTCTTATAAGTTGATTATTCCAGATATTTTGTTACAGTAGCAGAAAGCTAACTGGTATAATTTCTTTAGATTCAAAATTTTGATCTAAATAGAACAGTTTTAGAGGAGTTTGGATGTCAGTAATCTGGAACCACTCTTTCAAGGGAATGAAACAAGGAGAGTAAAAATTCCTATCTTTGGTTTGAGGTTTTCTAAAGAGTGGACTCCTTCTTCCCTCTTGAAATTCTTGCATTTTTTTCTTTCTCTTCCCTTCTTTCCCCTTCTTCCTTCCTTCCTTCCTTCCTTCCTTCTTCCTTTTCTCCCTCCTTCCCTCCTCTTTCTTCCTTTCACCAGAAGTGACTGATTCTTCTCTGCTCTTCATACTTCTAGTAGTCTTCCACCGTGTCCCATCTTGCTTATTTATGAACCATCCATCAATGTTGGCTCCCTGGGCAGCCAGAGACTACTTTTGTTCAGAACATCAGATACCTCAGATGATTTAGAAGAGTACCAAAGGAAGGTACATGAAAAGAGGAAGAGGAATCACCCTGCTGTGAGGAATGAAAAAACATGGAATTTTCAATTTCTGTACACAAACTAGACAGGGCATATTCAGAGAAACATTAGATAATAGTATTTAACCTACACCAGCATCTCAGTGGTATCTAGTGTAAATTAAGGCTTTTACTTATGGATGAGAAAACTGAACCCTTAACAAGACAACTTGCTGAGGGTTCAAACTACTTATTTGAATAGTAGAATAATTAGAAGCTATGTTTTAAAATGTTGTCTTCTAATTTTTTAATTTTTGTTTTTATTAGTACATTTTCAGTACATAATGTTTATATTCTTTGTGGAGAATTGGTACACATACATATATAACATTTATTAATGTTTTTTAGATCCCCTCTCTCTATTTTCCCTGCCCCTTCCTATGAACTTTCCCTCTGCCTCACTCTAACAAGGGTGGGGAGTGGTGTGGGAGCAAGGACCCTAAATTCTATAACTACCCAGATTTCCATGATTTTCAATCTAATTTTTTTATCTTTTTAAATTTTATTTAAAGAGAAAAAAAAGACAAAACAGAAAAAAGAGTAGCAACAATACAGAATTCCAAAGGAAAAAAAGAAAAGCACCAAAAAACACTAAGAAATCACTACTTGATAAATTACATACTATCATCTTGGAAATAGTTGTTCAAGTTACAAAATTAAAGCATACAAAGTAGACATTCAAACAATGAGACTGCAAACAGTTCTGCTCAATGATCTAACAAAAACTTGGTCATCTATCTTACACACTTAAACATACATGCAGTTATATCCTTTAGTGCACTTTCTTTTCCCCTCTTTTTTACAGTAGCAATTACACATTTTGGGTTATTACTCCTACAGTTCTTATTACTTTTTATACCAGAGACACAATGTGATATTTATAAATATGATTCTTATTTATTTCACTAATGAGGATAGTCTCAAGTTGTCTCCATTTACCTATGAAGGCTTCAAGGTCATCTTTCTTCATAGCTGAGTAATACTCCATTGTATAAAAATACCACATCTTTTTCATCCACTCTATGGTTGATGGGCATCTTGGTTGTTTCCAAGATTTAGCTATTACAAATTGTGCTGCTATGAACATGGGAGCACATATATCACTGTGATTTGACCTTTTCAGTCTTTCTGGGAAAATACCCAGGAGGGGAATAGCTGGGTTGAATGGAGCTTCCAATCCTAGTCTTCAGAGAATTCTCCATACTGATTTCCATAGTGGTTGCACCAGTCTGCACTTCCACCAACAGTGGAGCAGTGTTCCATTTTCCCTGCATCCTCGCCAACATTTGTTATCAGTTCTCTTTTCAATCTAATTTGTAGCTTTTTGATCTGTTTAAGACACTGAATCTGAAGTTGTCTTAATATACATCTAATACATACAATAACCTTAGGGGCACAGGATAAAACTCAGAAGTGGTGATCTGAGTTCCAATCCTAGCTTTCTCACTCATAAACTCCATCCATCACTTTGCTTTAGCTTCTAAAACTCTGGGCCTCAGTTTCCTAGTCTGTCCAAAAGGAGAGGATTATCGCTGTGGCTCCTACTGGGCTTGTTCATAAGTATGCAGTAATGCAGTAAAGACAGTTTTGATGAATAACCTGATAGACTTTAACCATCATTAATTATCATTCAATTTAATTCCTGGACTCCACAACAAACAGTAATAATGGAGCAGTGTAATCTGTTATAATTGGGCTCCTTGTGGCAGAATCAGTGGGGTGGCTTAGAATAGTCCCTCTGCTCAGCCTTCCTTGTCTGAATTCTAATTCATTTATCATTAAACTGATTTTGTTGAGAAGATGGCTTATTTTACATAGCAGCTTGTGTCTAGAAAAGCACTTAATCATGAAGCTTCAATTAGTCGCTGCTAAGCTGCCATATAACCATGCAGACTTCTTGAACTTCCTCCTTTTTTGTCCACTTGCCTCAGCTTGTCAAGTGACCACTCAGAAATATCATTCTCTTTATCTACAACACACACCCAAGGGCAACGATCATATCATGTGTATAAATATACATTAGCAGGTAGATGAACATTTATAAAAAGGGAGCTAAGATTATCATTATTGAATTATGGAATGTGATGCTGATTTTTGATTTTGAGAACCCAATGTGAACACAAAGATCTTGAAAATAGCAATGTAGCAAAAAACCTTTCCTGAAGTTACTGAACATTCAGCCACTTGGGGTGGGAGAAGGATGGCATGGCACCCTCAAATATCCAACACATGTGTAAAGTCACCTTCTTTAGAAAAGAGATTTATTGTGGCACTGTATCAAGGCCAGCATATTGCTATAGCTGCTGGTTTCAAACAGGATCCTAAAGAGAATTCTTTCTGTGGTCTGTTAGCCATTTCAGAACTTTGGAAATGGAATGGTCAATTCATCAGAAAGAAACTGCTTACTAAAGGATAAATTTTAGAAGCAACTACTCCCTTCCCTGGTGAGCAGCTGTGAGCGTGGCAGGCTTCTTTGCCCAGAGAGGGAGACACCGGTGTCTCCTGAGACCCGCACCATGTAGGACCTGAGGAGCTGGCAAACCAAGCAACTACTCCCCTCCCTGGCGAAGATATGGACAACTATCTGGAAAAAAACAAGAGACAATATGATAGATAGTGAAGATCTCTGGCTGTCTAGCTTTGAAATTCGTGCTTTTTTTATGTCCCGTTTTGTTCTGTTTTGTTGTGTTTAATTTTACCCCCTTTAAAATAAAAAAGAGCTTTATTGAGAAATAATTAGCATATAACAAAGAGCTCTTATTTGAAGTGTGCAAGTCAAGAACTGTTGCCATACATTTAAGTCCATGAAACCATTAGAACAATCAAGGCAGTAAATGTATCTACCATCCTCAGATATCCCTTCACATCCTTCTATAATACCTCTTGACCTCAGGGAGCCACTGATCTATTTTCTAGTTATATGCATTGATTTGAAATTTCTAAAACTTTACATAAATGAAATCATACATGATGCACTGTTTATATAGTTTATTTCACATTGCATTTTTGAGACTCTCCATGTTATGATGTGCATCTATTAAAACTTAATACTGTTCCATTGTCTGTTAGTATCCTTATAGAATGTTTTAGTGATCCTGTCACCCATTTATAGATACTTAGATTGTTTCCAGTTTCTGGATATTATAAATAAAGCTACAATGAACAACCATGTACAAGTCTTCATATGGATATACATCTTCATTTTTCTTCATCAAGGAATATAACAGTTGGATCATAAGCTAGGTATATATTTAACTTTCAAGAAGCAGCCAGCCGTTGTCCTAGAAGATGGCAACATTTTACATTTTAGTAAGATGAGTGTGAGTACTCAGGGTTCTCCACACCCTAATCAACAGTTGACAACAACACTTGACATTGTCAACCTTTTTAATTCTAATTTTTCTCATAGGTGCAATGACTAAAAATATTAACTGTCTTTGGTTAAGTTCATTTCCTGAGTACTTTACACTTTTTGTTACTAAATTAGACTGTGTTTTGGACATGTTTTTGAGTAACTAAGAAGTTGTGAAGATCATATGGAAATTTATCATATTCTATACCTGAGTCTTCATGTTTTCTATATTTAAAATATTGTGTTAGTATATCCCATTTTTTAAATCCATGAGTCCTGTTGATACATTATTAACTTAAATCCATGCTTTATTCATGTTACCTTGATTTTTCAATCTAAAGCCCTTTATTCGTTTCAGGATTCTATCCAGGATACCACATTACATTTCGTCATTAGACCTCCTGAGGCTCCTCTTGGCTCTGAAAGCTAACCACCCTTTCTTTGTTTTCTGTTCCCTTGACAGAGTTCAGAAGAGTGAGCCAGATAGCTTGTAAATGCCCTTCTATTGGGATGTGTCTTACATTTTCTTATGATTAGGCTGGAGTTTTGCATTTTTGGAAGGAAGACCCAGAGGTAAAGTACCATTTTGTCACATGGCATCAAGGATACTAACTGTCAACCTGATTTACGACTGTCAAGTTGACCTTGATTATGGTCTGAGGTGCAGTTTATCATGTTTCTCCAGAGGAAAGTGACTTTTCCCTCCTTTTCTGTACTGTGCTTTTTTGGAAAGAAGTCTCTATCTCTACTCCCCATACCTCATGAGTAAGAAATTATATTCCCTCTCCTTAAATATTGACATAAATTACTTGGGATTACGCATGGGAGATTTGTTTTTTCTTTCACACTTACTTATTCATTCAAACATTATATAAGCATCAACTCAAAGATTCTTATTTTATACTTAAGATTAAAGTTTAATAGCTTTTTAAAATTTTTATTTATTTTTTTATTTGGTACTAGGGATCGAACTCGCTACCTTGCACTTGCAAAGCAGGCGCTTATGCTACTGAGCTAAATCCCCAGCCCCAATACCATTTTATTTTGTTGTTCCAATAAATTGTCCCATCTTTGGCTATGGAGAATCCTTTCAGATGGCTATTGTATCTCTTTGGCATATTCCAATCAATGTATGCATGTATGTATGTATGTATGTATGTATGTATGTATGTATACGCTTTTCCCACATTTCCTTGCTTTCTGACACCTACACTTTATGCTCATTTTGTGTATATCCTGCTCCAGGTCCAGAATCACCCTTTATCCAAGGATTCCTGGCTGCTTTTACTGAAGAATAGTATTAGAAACTAAAAATTTGGTACTAGGTGTGCTCATTGTTACTAGGGTAATTTGTTGTTTCTTCTATGCCTGTTTAGCTAGCCAAGCAAGGAAACGTGTGCCTGTGTGTGTAACTATCTGCCTATGTTCATCTAAACATGAATTTATGTTGATATTTCTAACTCTGATCCATTACGACTGGAACATTATAACCTTTTCCCCTGCTTATCTGTAAACTTGCTTCAACAGTGAGAAACGGGATTCCACCACCTGCCTTCCATTTACTTAATTGTTCAATTTCAACAATATGCAAGTATCATATCAGAACTCCTAACTAACTATATTCCTATAGAATACACCTATGTGCAAACTTCTGCAGTTTCTTTCACCTTTGGTCTTGAACACTTTGCTTTCTTTTCCAAAATCTCTTGAGTTGCCTCCCCTTCTTCAAAGAGGTTCTTCAGCACATTTGTAATACAATTACATCTTCATTGCAATCTGCATCTCATCCTGGGATGCAAGGCCCTCCATATTGTTTTTTTTTCAATGAAACCATTGAAATTTATTCTTTGTGTTATAAATATTTTGACAAATACTTAGTGTCATGTAACCACCATTACAGTATCATATAAAATAGCTTCACCACTCTTGAAAGACCAAAGCTTCACCTATTATACCTTTTAATAAAAACTTTATTATTTTTATTTATCATAAATATTGATCACATTAATCATAGGAAATTTGTACCTGTACATACTACATCTCAGTTCTTCTTTTTCCTTTTCTCTCTCTTCAACTCTTATTTTTATTTTATTTTATTTTATTTTATTTTATTTTATTTTATTTTATTTTTAGACAGGATCTCGCTATGCAGTATAGGCTGGCCTTGAGCTCACTTTGTAGCCCAGGCTGGTCTCAAATTTATGACCATCCTCCTGCCTCAGTCTCCTGAGTGCTGGGATTGTAGGTGTGTGCCACCACACACAGTTAATGATTAATTTCTGTTGCCATTATTTCTGGAGTGAGATAGAATCTCAGTGTTGTTTTAATTTTCATTTCTTAAATGACCAGTGATTTTGAGCACTTTTTTCATATATTTATTTGTAGTTTTTACTTGTCCATCTAAGAAATGCCTATTCATTTTAATGGCCATTTTTGGATTTCATCTTTATATTTGGGAAGAGTCTGATTTTTTGAGTTCTTCATATATTAAAAATGTTAGTCCTTTTTCTGAGAAATAACTGGTAAAATTTTTTACCCATTCTGTGAGTTGTCTCTTCACTTCTTTGCAGAGCAGAAAGAAGACTTTTAATCTGATGTGATCCCAGTTGTCAATTCTTGGTAATATTTCCTGTACAACTGGTTGGGTTTGTTCATAAATTTTTGCCTGCAAGAATTTTACCCATCTATTTTCCAGTAGATCAAGTGTTTCTGATTTTATATTTAGATCTTTGATCCATTTTGATTTTATTTTAGTGAAAGACAGGGGTCTAGGTTCAGTTTTTGGAGTGTGGAAAATCAGTTTTCCCAGCACCAACTCTTAAAGAGGCTGTCTTTCTTCCAGCAGACATGTTCGGCTTTTTTGTCAAAGGTAAGGTAGCTGAGTATGCTTGAAGTTGTTTCTGCATCTCCTATTCTGTGCCACTGATCTTCACACTTCTTTTTTTGCCAGTAGCATGCTGTTTTTTTTTAAATCACTGTAGCTTTGCATTATCAATTTATTTAATAGATATGAGCATCCTCATATTTTTATGTGAATTATAGTTAGATTGTGTCTTTAAAAGAATCATGTTCTTAAAGAAACTGGTAGTTGTGATCATTTCATGAAACTTACCAAATTTGTGGGTATAGAGTTGTTCACGATATTCCTTTATTATCCCTTTCAATACTACTGCTTGGTAGTTATGACTAATTCTTTCATTTGTGATATTGGAAATCTAACTCTTTTCTCTTCTATTCTTGATTAACCTGGCCAGATTTTTTAAAATTTTATTAATATTTCCAAGAGTCAACATTTGGTTTCATTGCTTTTTCTCTGTGGTTTTTCTGTTTTCAGTATTGTTGATTTATACTCTCATTTTTCTCTTGCGTTAGGCTGAAGTTACTCTTATTTATTTTCTAGCATTCTAAAGTGGAAACTCAGTTCTTGATTGAAACCTTGCCTCACTCATCAAATTCTTTTTTTTTTTTTTTGAGACAGGATAGCACTATGTAGTTTAGTCTGGCAATGAACTCACTATGTAGCCCAAGCTGGCTTTCAACACGTGGTGATCTTCATGATTTTCATGCACATGAGATTACAGACATGTACCACCACATCTAACTAACTCTTATTTGGGAGGGTACTGGGGGTCTAACTCACGACCTCATGCTTGTCAGGCAGGCGCTTGTGACACTGAGCTATGTACCTGGCCCTAACTCTTATTTTTATATGTGGATTTAATGCCATAAATTTCTCATTAAACACTGTTTTTGCAATTTTCCACAAATTTTGCTAAATTGTATTTTTGTTATTTAGTTCAAATTACCCTAAAATTCCTCTTGAGATGTTTTCTTTTATTCATGTGTTATATAGAAGTGTATTGTTTAATTCCTCTATGAAGATTTTCTAGACTCTTCTATTACTGTTTCTACTTTTATTCCACTGTGGTCTGAGGACGTTTTCTAAAATTTTTGTTAATTAAAATTTTTAAGGTATGTTTTCTTTTCCAAAAATGGTCTGTTTGTGAACTTGAGAAGAATGTGTATTTTGATATTGTTAGGTGGACTAATTCATAAATATCACTTAAGTAAGTTGATTGATAATGCTTCTAATACCCACTATATACTTAGGATTTTCTATTTACTAAATCTATCAATTACCAAAGGAGGGTTGTTGGACTCTTCAACCACAATACTGGATTGGTCTATTGCTCCTTGCAGTTTTATAAGTTTTTTGACTCATGTTTTCAATTATCTTTTTTGTAGGTAAATACACAATAGTATAATTTCTTGAAGAATTAACCCCTTTATCAGGAAGTGATGCTTTTGGGCATCTGAGATAAATATAATTTCTCAGATGAAGAAATATAAATAGCAAATAAATACATGAAAAAATGTTCAACATCTTTGGTCATTCAAGAGATGCAAATTAAAACAGCACTGAGATTCCATCTCACTCCAGAAGGAATGACTGTCACCCAGAAACCAACCAATAATAGATATTGGTGTGGCTGTGGGGGAAAAAGGAATCCTTCACTGTTGGTGGGAGTATAGACTGGTACAACCACTGTGGAAACCAGTATGGAGATTCCTCAAAAAGCTAGGACAAGAGGTTCCATTCAACCCAGCCATTCCCCTTCTGGGCATATTCCTAGGAGAATTAAAAACATCATGCCACAGAGATATATGTGCACCTATGATCTGGCCCGTGGATCAGTTCATGGGTCTCACCTGGAGAAGGAACAGGGATGAGGGGCAAGGCAAGAGGAAAGAGAGATGGAGACAAGTTGAGCAGTTCCAATCAAGTCTCATTTATTGAGGAAGGGAACATGGTTTATATAGGGTGAGGGCAGGAAATTGTCATCATCAGGCAGAGACGCTGTGGAGAGACGGGATAGGTCGCAGTCATGTCCGGCCAGGCAGAGAGGATCATGGGTAATGTAGGCAGACGCACCAAATGCCCACGGGGGGCGGGATGGGGTGGCAGCAGTGAGGCTATCACGCCGCTCCCTACACACCTATATTTATAGCAGCACAATTTTTAATAGCTAAATCTTGAAAGCAACCCAAATGCCCATCAACTAACAAATGGATAGAAAAACTGTGATATTTTGATACAATGGACTACTCAGTCATAAATAAGAATAAACTTGTGACCTTTATAGGTAAATGCATGCATCTTTAGACCATACTTATAAGTGAAATAAGTCAGACTTGAATGTGTAAACATTGTATTATCTC
>PVJX010049139.1:0-11202 GCA_004027295.1 Dolichotis patagonum
GTGTAAAAAACTGAAAAAGTAGAGAGGATCCAAAATGTACAATAGATATTGTGAAAGTGAAAGGGGAAGAAGCTGCTCAAAATAAATGAGCAACTGAGATGAGGAAAAAGAGGAAAGAAGGGAAAAGATTATATATATATGTACAATATGTTACATATATCATATATATGATAGAGAATTATACTGCTAATCTCTGTTAGTTCATCAAAAAGTTTGCATTTACTTTGAACATTTTTCACACCTATATCTTGTAATGTGAGCAACTACTTTGAAGATAACAATACACAATATATTAACCATTGAAATCTCCTATTAACATTGTATTGAAATTCTGTATCATTGTTTTTGTTCTTTTTTCATTTTCAAATAAAAATAATAGAAATTTCTGATCATTTCATGAAAGTAGAAAAAGGCATAAAAAATAAATTTAATACGAGTCAGTGATGAAACTTCATGTTTAATATTAGATTTTAAATTTGATGAAAAATTTTATTTGCCTTTATCACAAAGTATTTATTTTATGATTATTTAACAATGATTTTAGCTTATTTAATTTTTAATTTTTAAATTTATCTTACTTTGTTTAGAAGAGCAAAAATAATAAAAACAAAGAATTTCTAAACCTAGATAATAGAAAATTTACAATGTTTAATATATTGTTATCCTCAAAGAAGTTGTCAGATTACAAGATATAGATATGCATAATTGATCAAACAGTATAAACACAAACTTTTTTCAATGGACTCAGAATCGGTAGTGTAATTGTCTTTGCTATCTTTTGTATATCTATCTATCTATCTATCTATCTATCTAATCTTTTTTCCTTTTCTTTTATCCTTTCATCCATCTCAGTTATTCTTTACTGTTGAGCTGTTTCTTTCTCTTTTGCAATATCTATTGTAGAATCTGGGTCTTATTTACTTTTTCAGTTTCATAAGCTAGGGAGAGCATACAATGTTTTGGTTTTTTCACTTATGAGTATGGACTCTATTTGCATCCATTTACATAAGAAAGTCTCAGATATATCCTTATTTATAGTTAAGTACTACTACATTAAATAAAAATACCACATCTTTTAATCCATTCCTCTTTTAATAGGCATGTGGGTTGTTTCCAAGGTTTGGTTATTACAAACTGTGCATAATGATAGGTGCATATTTATCACTGTGGCTTCTCTGTGCTTTGGGCTTGACTTCCTCTTGTTTTTCTAGAAGCTTCATGTGTAGCATTCAGGTGTTTATTTGTGCTCATTCTGTTTACCTAAAGTGGGAATTCACTGCTATGAATCACTTTAGAACTGATTTCTTTACATTCCACAGGTTTCTGTAAGTTGTATTTGCATTTTGTTTAATTGTAGATAATTGTTTAACTTCTTTAATTTTGTCTGTGACTCACTGGTTGTTCAGGAGGGCATTATTCAATTTCTATGTGTTTATGGAGTTATTGCCATTTGTTTTGCCATTAGTTTTCAATTTTATTGCACCATGATTGGATAATATGTATAATTTCAATTCTACTGCATTTACTTAAGCATGTTTTATGGGCTAGTATATGGTCTATTTTAGAGAATTTTCATGTACAACTGAGAGGAATGTGTATTCTGATGCTGTTGGTAAGAACACTCTACAAACGTGTACAAGTCCATTTGTTTAAGGTTTGGTTTATTCTGTTATTTCTTTGCTGATATTTTGTTCTGTTGACCTGTCTTTTTGTGGCAATGGGGTAATAAGGTCTACTGTTACAATTGTGTTATTCCTTATATGTTTTTTTTCATATCTATTAATATTTGTCTTATATAGATGGGTATTCTTCTATTTGGTGCATATATACTTACGATTGTTATCTTTTCCTCTTGAGTTTTTCATCTAACAACTATGTAGTGACCTTTTTTATCTCTTTTACTCATTCTTGGTTTGAATTTCACATTTTCTGCAAGCAGAATAGCTACCCCTGCTTTTTTGGGGGTTCCTGTTACAAGGAACATTTTTTGCATTCTTTGAGTTTTAGTCTATGAATTATTTTTCTGAATTAAATGTGTTTCTTGTGTATAGTACATTGTTGGGTCTTGTTTCCTGATATATTTTGCAGTTTACTTCTTTTGATTGATGAATTAAGGCCATTTGTATTGATGGTTATAAGTGATAAGTATTGATATATTATTTTCATGCTATTGGTTCCCTACTTTTGCCCTCTGCTTGTTTTCCTCGGTTGGTGGTCTTTTTGTTGTTGTTCTTGGAAGTGTGCTGATTTTTGTCTCTGTCTAGAATACTTTTCTGCGCCCTTTTTAGTGCTGTTTTGGAGGTCATGAATTTTTTTAGTTGTTCTTGTTGTGGAAGTATCTTATTTCTCCATTAATTTTAAAAGATAATTTTTCAGGATACATCAGTCTTTGTTGGAAGTTGTTTTCTTTAAGGACTTGAAATGCCTTACTCGAAGCTCTTTGTGCCTTGAGTGTTTGTGTTGAGACACTTTCTGTGATTCTTCTGTCTTTCCTTGGTAGGTATTCTGTTTCTTTTCTCTAAAACCTTTAGTATTGTGTTTTTGTGCTGAATGTCTGGGATCCTGTTTATTATGTCTGGGCCTAGATTTTATTTGTTTATAGTTGATTGAGGCTCTATAGGCTTCACCTACCTGTCAGATCCTTTTCCTATGCTGGGGAAATTTTCTGCTATTTCTTCTGCAAATAGTTTTTTTAATATGATTTGTTTTGGTTCCTGCTTTTTAATTGACATCTACAATATTTATATTGTTTTTCTTTGCATTGTCTTGGACCTATTGAATCTTTATTTCATGGTACCTTGCTATTTTAAAGAGATCTTTCCTTTCATGATCACAAGCCACAATCCTGTCTTCAATTTCTTTCAAACAGTTTTGCCAGTTATCAATGGAATTTTTAATTTCCTATATTTCTTTTTGAATCTGTTTCATGCAGTCTAATTCTTTCCCATATTGTTCATGCAAAGTTTCCGTCAGTTTCTTATGGTCTTGTAATTTTTTCTTTCAGTATTTGGATTCAAACTCAGGATCTTGCATTTGCCAGGCAGTTGCTTCTGCCACTGTGTTATAACCCCTGCCTGCTCCTGTATGCTTTTTTCTCACATCTATGTCTTCTCTAGTTATGCCAAACTATTCCTTCATTAATGTAGTCATTTTTTTTGCCTTAGATATTATTTCTGATTGAACTTACTCTATGTCCTCATGGAACTGTTTCTTTAGATGACTTGCTATCTTTTCAGAAATTTTAGGCATGTGCCTTCCAAAGTCTTCTATGTCTATGTCTCCTGTTCTTCTCCTAGATGGGCTGGAGGTCTGAAATTGCATTTTTCTTTTTCTTCTTGTCATTTTCACCTCTTTTTTTAAAAAAAAATTTATTTAAAGAGAAAAAAACAAAACAAACAAAACAGAAAAAGAGTAGCAACAATACAGAATTTCAGAGAGAAAAATAAAAAAAATAACAAAACAAAAACAAAAACAAAACAAAACAAAAACAAAAACAAAACAAAAACACTAAGAAATGGCCACTTGATAAGTTACATACTGCCATCATTGGAAATAGTTGTTCAAGTTACAAAATTAAAGCATACAAACTAGACATTTAAACAGTGAGACTGTTAACAGTTCTGCTCCACAATCTAACAAACACAGTAATATGGACATCTATCTTACACACTTAAACACATATGCAGTTATATCCTTTAGAGCACTTTCTTTTCCTCTCTTTTTAAAAGTAGGAATTAAGCATTTTGGATTTTATTACCCCTACAGTTCTTGTTACTTTTTACACTAGAGACCCAAAGTGATATTTATAAATATGATTCTTATTTATTTCACTAATGAGGGTAGTCTCAAGTTGCCTCCAGTTACCTATCAAGGCCTCAAGATCATCCTTTTTTATAGCTGAGTAATATTCCACTGTGTAAAAATACCACATCTTTTTCATTCACTCTGCAGTTGATGGGCATCTTGGTTGTTTTCAAGATCTAGCTATTACAAATTGTGTTGCTATAAACATGGGTACACACATATCACTGTGTTATGAACTTTTCAGTTCTTCTGGGAAAATAACAAGGAGGGGAATAGCTGGGTTGAATAGAGCTTCCAATCCTAGTCTTCTGAGAACTCTCCATATTGATTTCCATAGTGGTTGCACAACTCTGCACTCCCACCAACAGTAGAGCAGTGTTCCTCTTTCCCCCGCAACCTTGCTAACATTTGTTATCAGTTGATTTCTTGATGGCAGCTATTCTTTCTGTTTTGAGATAATATCTCAGTGTGTTTTAATTTGCATTTCTCAAATGACCAGTGATGGTGAACATTTCTTCATGTATTTATTTGCCATTTGTGTATCTTCATATGAAAACTGTGTGTTCATCTCAGTTGCCCATTTTTGGAGAGGGTCTTTGAACTGGGAGGGTTGATGTTTTTCAATTCTTTATATGTTCTTTATATAAGCCTTTGTCTGAGGGGTTGCTGGCTAAAATTGTTTCCCATTCTGTGGGTTTTCTTTTCACTCTGCTGCTGATTTCTTTTGAGGTGCAAAAACTTTTCAATAATATGAGATCCCAGTTGTTGATTCTCTGAAGTGTTTCCCATGCAGTTTGCAGTGTGTTCATGAATTCTCTGCCTACTCCTGTGCCTCCAAGATTTCTACCTACCTTTTCTTCTAGTAGATTTAGTGTTTCTGTTGTAACATTTAGGTCTTTGATCCACTTAGACTTTAGTTTTGTCCATGATGATAGGAATGGATCTAGTTACAGTCTTGAGCATGTGGAGAGCCAATTTTTTCAGCACCATTTATTAAAGAGGCTGTCCTTCCTCCAGTGAACATGTTTAGCCACTTTGTCAAATATCAGGTGGCTGAGTGTCATTGTACCTATACTTGTGTCTTCTAATCTGTTCCATTGATCCTCAGGTCTATTTCTTTGCCAGTACCATGTGATTTTATCATTGTGGCTTGGTAGTACAGTTTCAAATCAGGAATTGAGATGCCTCCTGTCTTGCTTTTATTGCCCACAATTGCCTTTGCTATTTTAGGTTTCTTCTGGTTCCAAATAAATTTTAGGAGTGTTTTCTCTAGATCTGTGAGGTATGTCAATGTTATTTTGATTTGGGTTGCTTTAAATCTGTATAACAGTTTTGGGAGTATGGCCATTTTCACAATGTTGGTTCTTACTAGCCAACAGCATGGAGCATCTTTCCATTTTCTAATATCCTCTTCAATCTCCTTTTTTAGCATAGTATAATTTTCAGTATATAGGTCTTTTACATTTTTAGTTAGATTGATTCCTAAGTATTTCCTTTTTTTAGTTGTTATTGTGAAGGGCGATATTTCCATAATTTCTCTCTTGGTGAGTTTCTTGTTTTTGTACAGGAATACTATTGGTTTTTGAGCATTGACTTTGTATCCTGCTACACTGCTGAATTTGTTTATTACCTCTAGTAGTCTTTTAGTGGAGTTTTATTGAGGTCTTCTACATAGAGTATCATGTCATCTGCAAATAGTGATAATTTAAATTCTTCCTTTCCTATCTTTATTCCTTTTATTTCTTTCTCTTGTCTGATTGACCTGGCTAGTGTTTCCAGAACTATATTGAATAGGAGTGCTGATAGTAGACATCTTTGTCTTGTTCCTGATTTTACAGTGAAAGCTTTTCATTTTTGTCCATTTAGTATAATATTGGCTGTTGGTTTGTCATAAATGGCCTTTATAAGGTTGAGTTAGACACCATATATTCTGAGTTTCTGAAGGTATTTTATCATGAACAAGTGTTGGACCTTATCAAAAGCTTTTTCTGCATCTATTGAGATGACCATGTGGTTTTTGTTTTTGCCTCTGTTGATGTGGTATATTACATTTATTGATTTGTGTATATTAAAACATCCCTGCATTCCTGGAATGAACCCCACTTGGTCATGATGTATAATCTTCTTGATTATTTGCCAGTATTTTATTAAGAATCTTTGCATCAATGTTCATCAGTGAGATTGGCCTATAGTTCTCCTTTTTGGTTGGGTCTATCTCTGGTTTTGATATCAAAGTAATACTTGCCTCTAGGAATGAATTAGGGAAAATTGCTTTCTTTTCAATTTCATTGAAGAGTTTAAGGAGTATTGGCATCAAGTCTTCTCTAAATTTCTTGTAGAATTCAGCTGTAAATTCACTAGGACTTGAGATTTTCTTTGTTGGTAAGTTTTTTATTACATTTTCAATTTCAATAGCTGATATTGGGTTATTCAAAATTGCTATATCTTCTTGTTTGTGGTTTGGTAGTTCACATGTTTCTAGAAATCTGTCCATTTCCTCTATTTTCTTCTCTAGGTGAGTAGAGATTTTCAAAGTAGGCATTCATGATCTATTGAATTTCCATGGGATCTGTGGTAATTTCCCCTTTTTTTGTCCTTATTGCATGGTTTTGGGTTTTTTCTTTCTTTTTCTTGATAAGGTTAGCTAGAAGTTTGTCAATTTTGTTTATTCTCTCTAAAAACCAGCTTTTGGATTCATTAATTCTTTATATTTTTTTTAGTTTCAATTGCATTGATTTCTGCTCTAATCTTTACAATTTCCTCTCTTCTATGAGCTTTAGATTTAATTTGCTCTTCTTTTTCTAGAAGCTTCAGATGAAGCATTAGATTGTTTATTTGTGGTCATCCTGCTTTCTTGATATGACAATTTTATTGCTATATATTTCCCTCTTAAAACCGCTTTCATTGCATCCCACAAATTACAGTATGTTGTGTCTGCATTTTCATTGAATTGTAGGTATTGCTTTATTTCTTCTTTAATTTCCCCTGTAGCTCACTGGTTGTTCAAAAGGTTGTTATTTAATTTCCATGTATTTATGCCAGTTTTGCAATTTCTTTTGCCATTAATTTCCAGTTTCAGTGCTCTATGGTCAGATAGTATGCATGGGATAATTTCAATACCTTTGCATTTACTTATGAATATTTTATGGGATAATATATGGTCTATTTTGGAGAATGTCCTGTGGGCAGCTGAGAAGAATGTGTATTCTGATATGGTGGGGTGGAACACTCTGTAAACATCTACTAAGTCCAATTGCTTGCAGGTATTATTCAGTTTTACTATTTCTTTGCTGATTTTTTTTGTCTAGTTGATATATCTCTTTGTGACAGTGGGTTGTTATGGTCACCTGTAATAATTGTGTTCTTGTGTATTTGATTTTTCATGCCCTTTAGTATCTATCTTATATAGTTGGGTGCTCCTGTGTTTGGTGCATACATATTTATAATTGTTAGTTCTTCCTCTTGAATTTTTCCACTTACGAGTATGTAGTGACCTTCTTTGTCTCTTTTAATCATTTTAGGTTTGAGGTTCACATTGTCTGCAAATAGAATAGTTACCCCTGCTTTTTTCTGGGTTCCTATTGCATAGAATACTGCTTTCCATCCTTTGACTTTTAATCTATGAGTTTCTTTTTGAGTCAGATGTGTTTCTTGTATACAGCATATTATGGGGTCCTGTTTCTTGATCCATTCTGTCAACCTGTTTCTTTTGATATGTGAATTGAGCCCATTTACATTTATGGATATCACTGATATGTACTGGCTTGACTTTGACATGTTGTGTTACTTTTGTTAGTTTCCTGCTTTTCTCTCTTGGTTCTTTTCCTGTCTAGCCTGGTGATTTCTTTGTGTTGTTGTTCTGGAGATTGTGGTCATTTTTATCTCTATCTAGGATGTCCTTCAGCACTCCTTCTAAAGTTGGCTTGGTGGATATGAATTTCTTTAGTTGTTCTTTGTCACGGAAGTATCTTGATTCTCCATTAAATTTGAAAGACAGTTTTGCTGGGTACATCAGTCTGGGTTGAAAGTTGTTTTCTTATAGGGCTTTAAATACTTCACTCCAAGCTCAGTTTAACCTGAAGGTTTGTGCTGAGAAGTCTGCTGTGATTCTAATAGGCTTTCCTTGGTAGGTGAGTTGTGTCTTTTCTCTAACAGCTTTTATTAATCTGATTTTATGCTGTATGTCTGAGATCTTAATTATTATATGTCTGGGTTTACATTTATGTTGGTTATGACTGTTTGGCATTCTATATGCCTCACTTATTTGTATATCTGATTTTTCCCCCATGTTTGGGAAATTTTCTGCCATTATTTCTGTGAACAGCTTAGCTATATCCTTTGCATTGTCTCCTGTCTCCTCACTAATGCCTATTACTCTAACATTGTTTCTCCTGGCATCATCTTGTAGCTGCTGGATTGTCCTTTCATGCTGCTTTGTTGTTTTTATAACTTCTACCTTTTCAAGATCGCTATCTGTGATCTTGTCCTCAAGGTCCGAAATTCTACCCTAAGCTTCATTTATACGGCCTTGCAGGCTTTCAATGCAATTTTTTGTTTCTTGCATAGCTCTTTCAATTTGTTTTGTAGATTCTGCTTGTTTTCTGCATTATTCATTCAAAGTTTGAATCAATTTCCCATGCTCCTGTAGTTTCTTATCTATTTATTCTCTAGCTATGTAAATGTATCTTAATAAATGAGCTTAGTAAATGAGCTTAGTAAACTCATTTACTAAGGTTGTTACTTTTGTCTTTACATAAGATATTATTTCTAATTTGAGTTCCTCTGTAGCCTCATGGATTTGTTTCTTTACTTCATTTGCTATCTTTTCAGAGATTTCTGGTGTATGAATTTTAGGGTCCTCTATTTCATTATTGCCTGCACTTGCCCCTGATAGACTAGATGTTTGGGATTGCATTTTGCCTTTTTGTTTAGTCATTTTCACCTTTTGGGTAAATTTCTGGTCTGTCTATTCCAAGTAACAACTTTCTGTAGTGTGTGTTCTACTATGTGGTTGATATTTGTCAAATTGCTGGGTACCACAATGAAAAGGATATCAGTCTATGGAATTCCTCCTACTATGCCTGTTGGGTGAGTCTTATATTCTTTCTGGGCTAACTAGCCCAGAAATATTGATGTAGGGAAACTCTTAGTTCCTGCTGTTGTTATATATTTAGGTTGTTGCAGGTCACCAGGTCTCCCTGGCTATAGTGTTTGTGTCAGCTGTGGCCCTACTGTGTCACTTGGGGTCTCATAAGTTCTTTTAATTTCCTCTAAGTTGGGGGGGGATATTGGCACACCCCTCAATCTGTCTGAGGTTCTCTGTGTGGAGGACTCTCTTGCCAAGTTAGCCAAGGTCTTACACTTGGAGGGTGTTTCACTTCTGCTCCTATTTACCCACTAAGACCTCTATTTTATGGGGCAAACTCACCACACTGACTAAAGCTTGATGAGGTCTTCTGTTTAGGTGAGGGGATCCTGAGCCTTTCATCAAGCCAGCATGGTAGTCCACTGTAGTCCAATGATCCTGGTGGAAGGGAGGGTCCAGCGGATGCAGTCTCAGGCAGCTCAGGCCTGTGACCCACTTACTTGATGTTCCTGGAGGAGGGGCAGTCCCAGCAGCGGCATTCCCAGGCACCTCAGGCCCTCTGCCACAGGTCTTGGGAATGTTCCTTGCGGGTGAAGGGCTGGCCCAGCAGTCCAGAGGCCCTCAGCTGCTGGTCCCTGAGATGTTCCCTGCAGCCAAAGGGCAGGCCTAGTGGTCCAGAGCAGCCCGGGAGAGCTGCAGGTCCCCGCAATGTACCCTGTGGGCAAAGGGCAGGCCCAGCAGTCCCCAGCAGCCCCAGCTGAGCCGCTGGTCCCCAAGATGTTCCCTGTGGGTGAAAGGTGGACCTAGCAGTCCCAAGAAGCCCCGGCTACCAGCCGCATTTTCACCTCTTGATTCATGTTTTGTCCTTTTCGATCTTGCTAGTCTTGTCTGTCCATCATGTGCATATTAGTCAGTGCCCTACTGTGTGACTGTTGCTCACCCAGCTGCTGAGTGCAGGGAAAGTGCAAGGAAAGTGCAGGGAAAGAGCAAGTCACCTGAATTCCTCCTGCAGGGCCAATTGTGTGAGTCCTGGATTCTTCCTGGGCTGACTAGCCTAACAATATTGATGTGAACCAAGATTTAGCTCATACCATTACTGCTGTTTCAGACTTTTCCAGGCCTCCAGACCCACCTGTTCATTGTGCATGCCCCAGCTTGTACCCTACTGTGTCACCGGAGGTGTCACATACCTGCCTGTGTTCCTCTGGATAGGGTGAGGCTGCACTGGCACATTTGCAGGCCTTATCAGGGTTCTCTGGTTGGAAGGAGAGCTCACTGACACTCAGGCTGGTCTGCCCAGGTCCTTTGTGTGGAGGAAGGAGTCACCAAAGCTCTTGCCAGCTTGCTGAGATCCTCCAGATTCTATTTTTTATCTAGTATTTTTTTTATTAATATACCTCTCATTTTCTATTAGAATATCTTTCATTTTCTTGTTAAGTGTAATGTTGATGGATATAGAACAGTAATTAATGAAAAACTTTGCTTTCCCACACTGTCTATAAGATTGTGTTGTCAAAAATGTGTACGTATCCACTTTGGAATTTTTTTTTTGTACTAGGGATCAAACACATGACCTTGTGCTTGTCAGACAGGGGCTTACACCACTGAACTAAATCCTTGGCCCAATTTTGGAAATTTTTTTGTTATACAGTGAAAGACATGGATGATTATCCAATTCTCAGATTTTCTAAAAGCACATAGTGTCCTAATTTGTGGTGCCATCTATACAAACAAACAAAAATTCTTTTGATTTTTTTAAAAATTTGGTACCTTGAAGAAAATTGCTAAAGATAAGTTTTCAAAATAAACCATCTAATATATTGTCAATGATTATCAATTGGCCACCGTATTGTTCAAATAACAAGGAGTATGAGAAGATGGAATTTGTCTTACTGTTAAATTCCACTTATAAAATGAAAGCAAGAACAGTAGAATTTTCTTCATTGCACAAGAAAGATTTTGTACCTTTTCAGACCGTGCTTATTGTCAGCAATTTCATTCATCACAAGGAGCCTTGCTTGTGATCAAGGACTAAAAATACTATTGGAATGAACAATAAAATGAGCAAACAAGTCACTTCTAGGAGTTTGAATTCATTTTTCAATTTGTCATACAGTGAAATTAACTTTAGTGCATAGTTCTATTAATCTTGGCACATACACAGACATATGAAATAAACCATAAACCATAATTAGGTTTCAAAACAGTGACCTCACTCCCAAAACCATCCATGATCTTTTCATTCTCTAATCATTTCCTAGTTCTAATTCATGCAACACACACAAACATGCACATACAGATGTATTCCGGCA
>PVJX010049140.1:0-11221 GCA_004027295.1 Dolichotis patagonum
GGGGTGATTCAATCTATGCTTCATTCCAGTGATAAGTAGCATCTTTACAAGCCCTTATGGCACACTACTTCCCTACACAGACAGCTACACAGGAGGATAGAAAGGACTCCTGGATAAGGTCATTTCGTTACTATTGTGCTTCTTTTCATCAAACTTATCATTTAGTGGATGCAATAAGGAGTACCTTTAAGAAAACTGCCAAGTGTATATTAAAACATAACAATGATTCTAAGAATATGTCACAAAAAATAGTTTGATTTTGAAAGGCTCATGATCAGTATAAAATTCATTTATTCATTTGATACTCAAACATAAGAGTTTAAAAGTATGTTTATAACAGTTCTTGAGGATATAGTGTCATTATCAACTGCCAAAACACCCCAAACTGACTATATACCCTGAGAGGGTATATTTATTGAACAGATCTACCTGTTTTTCTACTTTATTCTCTCCCTAGGAGGCCTGCTGATTTAATTCTACTATTACTTAGTCCTCCCACATCATAACATCATATTCCCCTGAGAATACTGTCACCAAGTCACTACAGTTAGACCCAGATCAGAGACATACAGTGTTGGGTCACTCATGTCACCTGTTCTCATCAGAGCAGTGACTGAACAACAGCCGAGGCAGGTTAGGGAACGCCTAACTGTCAGGACTCCTGCCTGCCTCTCTAGGGGAGAAGCTTCTGAAATATCGACAAGAGAAAGAAACTTAGTTAGAGGTCATCTGGACAATCACAAAAGTGCACCTTTCTCAGAAGTGGAGGATTCACAGTGTTTAAATGAGAGAGGCAGGGTCTCCTTAATGACGTCCTCGTGTTTATAATTTCCCCTTGGTTCTTTTGAATTTACATGGATTCAAAGCTCATTCGTAACACTCCCCCCACACACACACCCCACACACGTCTGTACTGCCCTTCAGCTTTGCCATGATGGTGCTGTCAGTTGCTACAGAGAGGAGACACTTAAGTCTTCTCATCTACTTTTACATTACATTAGAAATGGTAGAACATTGTAATTAAAAAATAAGAGCTTGGTTTAGAGCATTCTTGATTCTTATTAGCAGAAGGAGGTCAAAGTTACTTATGCTTTCAGCTCCCTACAGCAACATTCTGTAGGGATGAGGTGACGAGCTGCAGCTTCCAGCATATTCTTGAGAACTAGCACGTGATGTTTGAGGATCAGGGTTGATAAAGTTACAGACCTAATGATCACAACTGGCCAACCACGTTGGAAGGAAAAAACTGGAGGAGAGGACCACAGGAAGCTGACTCCTTGAGCAACAACTAGGCCATCAGAATTAGACATCAACTTAGTCTCTTCTTTTGTATTTTAAGCATTTGTTTCTATTTTAAAATTAAAACTTAAGAAGGTAGATAAAATGATACAATTAAAAATATATGCAAATATTATCACATTACCACGTGGAGATTGCTTGATACCATGAGTGTGGCTGCTTTAGAGATACTCAGACCTGAATTCAAATCCCACTCTGCTCTTCCTTAGCTTTGAAGCCTTGAGCAAGCCTTGTGAGGCCTTTCAGTCACCTTCTTCCCATTGTCATTTAAATGTGAAAGACAATACAGAGCACTTTTAAGATTGAATGTAAATAAAATAAACTTTATACTTGGGGGAAATGTAGTAAGTGCTGAAGGTTGCTACTATGATTAAAGAAATGTGATCATAAAAAAGGGAAAGGAAGAATGTTATCAATGTGAACAAAATCAACCAAGGTTATGAGCCAGACATTTGGAGATATCAGTGTTGGTTTTATCTACTTGAAAGAGATAAACCTTTTCTTTTCCTTTCCAGACTATTTTCAAATATGAGCACATAGCCTCAGAATTTATGGTCATTATGTATCACTTCCGTGGAACTCAGATGTCCAGTCTGCTTGTTTCCCCTTCCTCTCACTGCTTGCTAACCCTCCCTGTTCACCCTCACATCCTTCTTTGCCATTCATTGCTGGTGCTCTTACTGATAGCAGCTAAGGAGCTGAAAAAATGATTCACTTCATTTTTTGGTCTTTTTTCCTCAGTACTGAGGATCAACACTAGATTCACTGCCACTGAGCTGTACCCCAGCCTTTTTTTAAAAAAAATTTGTGAAAAGGTCTCCATACATGGCCCAGGCTGGCCTTGTAATTGGAATCCTCCTGCCTTAGTCCCCCTGCGTATCTGGGATTATAAGTCTATTCCATTATACCCAGATACCTGTTTGCCTTTTAACCAGACCAAAAGGCCAGCTCCAGCATTACCCAGACATTCCAGAGCAGGGTCTTACTAAGTGTCCTGATTCCTCATCCTCCACACTTGGGCCACAGGCTCTAGTATTTTCCCCTTCTCATTCCCAGAACTCATTTTCTAGCATTCTAAAAGTGAACCCCTGCAAAAACAGTCTCTGGGTCTGAAAGAATTTTCTAGTCTTTTTACTTTGGAGGAGCTGTTGGATTCAATGTGATAACCACACGTCTTGAGAGAATAAGAAGCTATTGTGAGAAAAAAAGAAAAAGAACTCTCCAAAGAATGTGATTAATAATGTATCCCCAAGTCATCAATTAGTTCCCCTTGCATCTTACACATAGGACTGAAAAATATTGATCTGTAGGTAATGCTTCTCTTTTCTAAAAGAAATATTTGTTTCAACTATTTTGTTTTAAAGGAAGGAGTTGTATATTCTAATTAGAAAAGACCAGAATGTCTTATGAGTCATAGGAGACAATCTGTAGGATCTCCTCGTCTCCTCTCCTCTCTTCTCCTCTCCTCTCCACTCCTTTTTCCTTCTCTTTTTTCTTCCCCCTCCCTGTCTCTCTCCCTCTTCTCTCCAGCTTTCCTAGCCCTTCTGAGGAACATTCCCGTATTTCCATCTAAAGTCCAAAAACTGCTCTAGAACTTGGCATTTATCAAGTTTTCTTGTCCTGTTTCTTCAAAGATTCATTTGTAGAGATCAGTAGCAGAGAAACAGAAGTGTCTTTAAACTAATTTAAAGGTCAGATCTATTCATTTGCCCTAGCAAATGGGACATTGGAAAGGTGCAAAAATACTTGAAAAAAAAACCAAAAGACTTCAACCATGTGATTCAGCTAAACTCTTGATTTCTCTCTAATTATTATAGTGTAGCTAGAGTAAAAAGGGATATTCACAGTAGTTCTTGGAACTTCCTTTAACATAAAAAATTTTCCAAACCTTGCATAACAGTCTAAATGTTGAGACTTGTCATTTTCTTGAAAATGAATTGTTCATGTTTGGTACTTTCAGTTTGAGTATGTTTTCTCAACTTTGTTCTTTTAAGAACTATTAAAGAATCATTGTTTCACAATCCCTTAAAAAAAAGAAATTACAATTCCTTAGGCACCAGTTTTGTTTGAATTTAATTGCTTTTATCAACTGGTGTTTTTGGAAGTTTGGTCCTTGAACTATCTATATTTGCATTGTCTGGGCATCTGGGCATGCGCCGAGGAATACTGCATTTCAGCAAACTTCCTACTAGTTATTTTCCCATTAAAATATGTGAATCACAAAATTATCAAGAAGCTCCATGTATGTGTCTCAATGGGGAACCTACTTAATTTTTAAACTCATTTCTTCCTTAACTACAAACTTTCATTTTAGGCAATGTATGACATTTATAATTTTCTTAGAACGTATTGTCTATATATGAAACAACATTTGATTATTCTCCATAATTTTATCTGGTATACTAAAGAGGTTGGACATAAAGGAGTGAATGGGAGTATTAACTTGGGGTGAGATAGTGGTGCAATCCCAAACTGAAACATCACAATCCTTCGTCCTGGGGCAACAAATTTGAGAAAGGATGGTGACAACATAGCAAAGATAATCCACTTGTTACAGGATTGATCAGTGATTCCACCATCACCACTTCCATCCTGCTGCGGTCCCTTTCACAGCCTAGGACATTCAGGAATACCACACATCTTTTCAAATGTGCAAGGGGCCCAGACAACACTACCCTTTCATACTAGTTCTTCAGCTTTCCTGTTGTCACCTACAGATCCGGAATTCTGGGCCCACAGACAGCACAGTCCAGTTCATCTTCTATCAGCCCATCATCCACCGCTGGAGGGAGACGGATTTCTTTCCTTGCTCAGCAACCTGTGGAGGAGGTAATGATGTCCCTTTAGCTTAGACACTATTGGCTTCTGCAAGGAAAGGCTGGGCAACCATAAGAACAGAATAACATCAGCGTTATAGAAATGCAGTGTAGTGGTGGATGCAGTTCCCTCTTCTAGATGGAACCAAATCCTGAAGCCCTCAGGGAAGTCACTTGAAATTCCTCATAAACATTTTCTGCTCTAGGGTCCCTATTAGAAGAAATATTCTTTACTACTTTTCTTGATGTTATATTGGCACAGCATTGTCCTGAAGCACTTCCATTCATTTCAGTAAAAACTATTCGTCTGGTTGAAGTGAAGCCATTTATTGTGGAATCAAGTGAAGAATATTTGTTAGGCTTACAACGTGTGATGAACAAATACATTGAATGTTTAATTTTTAAAGAAAACTATTACAGTAAAAGAACACTGCCATTAATCCCCTTCAAAATATTCCTGCTTGCTTCAAACCCACTTATACCATCACTCCTGCCACTTTCTGAAGCAACTGTAGAAATGCTCTTTTGCATCGTTAGTTTCACTGTAGAAATGCTCTTTTGCATGGTTAGTTTCACTGTGTGGCTGTCTCAAAGTCCCAAATCTATTTCAAACATTCACCTGTCATGGTCATTTTGACTTTGGGGAAAAGTCAGAGTGGTATGGCTCCAGGCTTGGTAAATAAAATGTGTGAGTACACACTTCGGTGTTTTTACAAGCCTGCCTTTCCACTGAGAGCACATGGCAGCAACACTCACTGTATTTTGGATCATACCTCATAAAGACTCTATCAAAAGAGAACCTCTAGAACTGCATCAGAACGTGGCAAAATTGATAGGATAAGAGAGCTAGAAGCAAGGGGGAATATTTTGAAGGGAATTGAGGCCAGTGTGTATCTTACTATAAGTTTTTTACTTTAGACATTCATTATATATTTCAGTCACACTTCATTTTTAATTAGAAAAAGTCTTTTATTACTAGAAAAAAATCAGTATGTGATAGACTTGCAACCAGATAATTTTGGGCTCCACCTCATTATCTATACATTTAGAAAAATGACATTTGTTTTATATAGTTGCTAAAATCTCTGAAAAAGTCACAAAATGAATTTCTGTCTCTACCTTACCACATCTGGTATCACGGACAACACTCTGTGTAATTAGAAAAGTTTCTGTTTTGGGTTTTGGTTTTTTTCCTCAATTTTTTTGTTCTTCATAGTTATAGTAAATATATATTTATTTATGATAATTGCTGTGTATTGTTTTTATAATAATTTATCTTGCCATTTCCTAATAACAGATCATTTAGGTCATTTCAACCCTTCTACTATTATGATGCAATGAATAATTTAATAGCTAAGTATTTTTCTCCTTTCACATGATTTCCTTGGAATAAATAGCAGTGTGAGGTTAATAGATAAATAAGTTTCAGAACTTTTGTGGTTACTAGAATATATGACCAAATTCCTTCTACAAGATAACAAGCAGCGTTTGAGTATTTTAGAGTGTTTGCCAACTTTTGTAAATTTTTAAAGTTTTTAGGATTATAAAATTATAGGTATACTCCTTTGAAAATTAGCACATCAAAATTCTAGTTCTAACTTCTGAAAGCCTATTAATTGACCAACTTTAAATTGTCCATCCATATAGGTATAACTAAAATAATTTTGAAAGGAGGTAAAATGATTATACCTCAAAACAGAGGCACATGGCTGCCCATTAATTATTGCAAAACAGTAAGGCAGTGAGTCAAAATGCCATCAAGTACTTTTACTCCATGGTTAAATAACCATTGAGTCAACTTTTTAAGCACTTCCAATCGATCAACATTTCTAGTTGTTCTCTATACTGACTAGAAAATTGCTGTTTAAAACCAAACTGCCATTACTTTGATGTTTCATGAGATTACATTATTTTGATCATCTGTTAATTACTAACACAGAAAAGTTTCAAAGAATATAATCCTTTTAAAATTTTTTCTTATTAAACAAAAACCATGCTTTGCGAGAAATAACTCAATTATATGGGCACTGTACAAGTTTCATGCAGAGCTGCTATCAGAGTGTAATTTCACTAATCTTGTCAATAGTTTATTCTATAATAAGATAATTAGTGTTGAATTCACATATATCCCTTGGGGCCTCATTTTCTTTACCTCTAAATGATGCAAGAGAACTATGAGTGGTTTTCAAATGTTTTCTGGTATGATAAATTTTATTCAAAGGAAGACCAGATAAGAGAAAAACTGTTCTCAGTGAAGATGTAAAGGTGATGGAGGCCAATATTCCTCTTACTTCATAGACAAGTTTAAAAATCACTAAGCAGTTACCTCCAAATAAAGTCACTTTCATGTTGCTTAGTCCAGATTCGACTGTTTGGTCACTTTGCTCAATGTGAAGAATTGCTATTCCAAAACACTGTGAGAAACTTCCAAAAATATGGTTATCTAATCATTTTGGTCATTTATTTCATTTTGATTCTAAATTTTCAGTTCATATTTTCCATAATAGCTTCAAAAGAATGGGGTTAGGTTGACAAATTATAATTTTGAAAAACCATAATCTCAGATTTATACTTTATTGCTTATTCCTCCATGACGAATTCTGTCCTAGAATAGAAATTATGTGAAAAATTATAATACATTTAACTTGTCATAAAACTAGCTACTGTGGAGTACAATAAATTTGATAGATAAAAGTATATTTTTGTCTAAAATGCCATTTTGTGATTTGGTTTTATTATGAAACAAAAAATTAGATGGAATACGTGTTCTTACCCATTGCTTTCATTATTTTCCACGCTTTTCATCTTTTCAGTAAAATTTTAAGAGGTCTTTTTTTAGGTCTTTAATGAATAATTAATTTTTGTGTGTGGTCTGAGAACATAGCTTCAAGCCAGAAAATCTGCCTTAAAAGCCTCCTTTTGATTTCCTAAAATTTTTTTGCAAGTCCCTTGCAAGCAATTTAAATATTGCTTCCTGATACATATTTAGCAATAACAGTATTCAGCCACCTGCCAGAAAAAATACATTTGTGTGATTGGTAAGAGTTAAAATATTATAATTTTTAATTATCTATGCACATTTAGTTTTCACCCCAAAAATCTATTTCTTGATCACCACCCTACCAGAAATGCACTGGACAATAAAAACCCAAAGGGAAAGATAAACAGATTGTGACTACACCAATTATTACTCAACAACTTTTCCTTGAAAAGAGGCTTCTCCAATTGTAGATAGAGGCTAAGAAATATAGGGTAAAGACTTAATTTCATGAGAGATGGTGAAAGGTTTTGGAAAAAGCAAAAATTAAACAGTGAGATTTCTTTGTTGTGTTGTTTTGTTGTTTCTTATTTCGGCAAGAAAACAGGACTCATGGTGGTTGCTGTTAGGATCTCACTTGTCCATTTATTCAGCTCAAACAATTTAGTTTGAATTTAGGCAAAAGTTATATTCTCTGGCAGCTCGCAGAACCTGATCCTGTGCTATACTCCATTAGCCCCATTGCCACAGAGGAGAATATTGGGTAGGTTAATTAGTTAGTTAGTTAGCTAGTTAGTTAGTTAGCTAGCTTACTCTTTCTCATGCCCTAGGTGCTAAGAAGGCAATTGAGCATCCTTGCACAAGACAGTTGGTTAAATAAATAGTCTCTTTCTGCACACAGAATTCTGTGTTATATTTCTACACTATATAAAAGAAATTAAAATAGTAGTTCTTACCACGTGGTCTTATAATCTGACTGTGCTCTTCTGTATCTCAAACCCTGTAATATAATGTAAGTATTAAAATGAGTGGCTTACTTAAGAAAAACATAGCATCTAAAGCCTTCAGAAATTAACAAGACTTCCAATTATGTACCTCTTTTACTGAAAATTACTGAGGCCCTGGGAAATAGTTTCCATTAATATGTGATGGCCAAAAGCATCAAGAATCATACTGCAGACGCACGTGCTTTTAAATTTCTCTGGTTGGTTTGATATTCGTAGGTTACCAGCTAACATCGGCTGAGTGCTATGATCTCCGGAGCAACAGAGTGGTTGCTGATCAATACTGTCACTATTACCCAGAAAACATCAAGCCCAAACCCAAGCTCCAGGAGTGCAACTTGGATCCTTGTCCTGCCAGGTCAGTCCAATTTACTGGTTCCTTCATCATAAACGTGAATCAGGTTCCAAGTAAGCTTCTTAAATTTAAATGAGTTTTAAAATTAAAAATAAAATGGCAAGTGTTGCTATCGGTGCTCATTCCTGATTGTACGTCACTAGCGCCTTTGTCTCTTGATCTTGCTGCTGGTGATGCTACGCAGAGTCTATGGACTTTGCTTCTGTAGAGTATTAGGTAAAGTATTCTTCAGTCAAGTTCTCTTCTGATTTGTTTTCATTATGATTCCTAGTTTGTCCCCTTAGTACAATTCTATGGGATAAAGGCTGCTTGATAGTCTTAACTAGTTTGGTAGCTTTATGTTCTCAGAATTCTTTCCATTTTTTTCTCTGTCCCTAATCAGGAGCATGATCAAAGCAGACTATATATCAGGGTCACAACTGATCAATTCTGTCTCTGTTCTACACTGATTAACTAGGATCAGAACCTGCTTGAAAACTGTTCTATGACTTTTAAGCAAACTCAGCCTTTGCAGAACTTATTTCCAAGGTCAGGTTTTTTTAAAAAAATACTTTTTAATTAGAAGCTTTAAAAATTTAGACACTTAATATTTTCATACATCATTGTTTGCTTTAGGGAAACCATAATTGACTTTCAGGTTATTTTCTGGCTTAAGAATAAATATAACAATGAAAATTTTAGGTAATGAGTAATCATGGAAGCACAGGTCAATCATCTTTCTGCAGATGAGGTATTTACTTTAACACTTAAAACTCTTCCTACTGATTCTCTATAGAAATAGCTTACTCAGCCACAATGTGTCAGGGAGGATACAAGAAAATTTTTCCCTACAAAAGTTGTTATGGAAAGATAAAAGACGTATGAGAAACACTTCAATGTTATTTATTAAACAGAGTTGTTAATTATATATAGATAGGAAGCTCTGAATAATTAAAATACAATATGGTCAACGTAGATGTAAAGCACTCTATCTTTATGTTGTGAGCAATGCAATTTATGATTTTATTTATTTTGTTTTATTTTATATTCTGCCATTAACTTTTAAAGTTCATGTCCCTATATTCTTTCTACCTTATATTCATGAATTCTTTTTTTTTTTTTTGTTCCGGGATAGAACTTAAAACCTCACATTTGCCAAGCAGGCGCCTGTGCCACTGAGCTAAATCGCTGGCCCATATTCATGAATTCTAAACTTAAATTTCCTGTCATGTGATAGGAAATTGCTATTCTTAACTAACATACAGCAACTAAGATTCTTGCCTCATAAAAATGCATTCATTAAAGGAATAGAATACATATTGTGTAACTGTAAAATTTAAATGTTTAATTTAGCTTTATATTACACCATAATGTTACATATTAAAAGTCAGATATGCCATAGTAACTAAATTTTAATACTTTTCTTTAATTTCTTTATCTTGGACTATTTTACCGATGTAATTTTAGCACTTTTAAAATATTCTTTTTTTACATTTTTATACATATCTATAATGGAAAGATCAGGATGTAAGGAATATATTTATCTCAATTCAGACATTCAACTCACTGGTAGACTTCGAAAGTTTTGCACACACATTTCCATGAAAATTTGAATGTGGGGGGATCTGTCCCACATAACTACAATAAGCTTTTCTCACTAGGAATAAAACTTCAGTGAAAAGAAAAAGGGCAGCTATGGAAGACAGTTGTGAAATAAAAGCATTTTGTTAACAACTAAAGAAAATACTCATAATCAGAAAAACTCTTTTTGGCCTCTGAATTTTACCCACCCTTCTCTGTAGAAGTAACACTTTTGACCCATTTCTTTTTTTCCAAAAGAAAAGGTTACCTTGAAAGAAGACTTCCTGTGCCGTTTATGCTTTTTCCTGTTCCATGTGTTATTTTAAAACAACTAATGCAGCACATGTATAAATGTTGGGACAGGTGACTATTTAAAAAAGAAGAAGAAAGAAATATGAAAAAGGAAAAGTAAAAAATAAAAAATAAGCTGCTCTTTTATTGAAGAAGTAATTAGACAAAGCTGTGATAATTAAGACTGCCCAGTAAGTGAGCTTAAAATAAAAGCTTCTTTCAATGTGCTTCTCTGGAGCTGATTATTTCAGGAATTGCTATAACATGCACTGAGCTCTGCTGTGTGCTTAGAATCAGAGCAATGTTTCTGAATTCCAAGACAAAATGAGGAAAGTTAGCCTGAGAATATTAGATAGAAGAGACTATAACATAGATCTTATCTTCTATCAGATTTTGCAGTATCCGATCCTTAAGGAACTCTTCTCTATCTGAAAGTATAATTGTCTAATTTTCTATCCAAATTTGGAAACTAACAAAAAGGAAAACATAGGCTTTCTTAGTGCAAAGACATATATTTTTGAACTTCAAAAAATTATTATATCTAACCATTGAGATAGTTATTCATTTTTCATCTGTCCACATTGGTATTTTGGACCTGTTAAAGTTCTGAATCCCATTCAGAGAGCCATACTTTTTTCCTTTTAAGACAGAAAAGTGTCAAAACAGCAAAAATGGCACTAAAAAATAAGGCTGCAAATTTAGTTTTAATGCTGACCTCACTTCTCATACCCATAAAATGAGGGGAGAGGGTTGTTGGTTGCATTAAATTATCAACTTCAAACTGTGCCAAAGGAATCTGTTGTTTCCTTCAGTTTCAATTTACATGTTCTAAAGTATTTTTGAACAATAATTCACCAAATATGCATTTAAACATCTTAAACAAACAATTTTAACTGATTCAAGCTGAGTTTAATTGTGAAAAAAAGTTTTAACAATTGCAAAACTGTGTACCAGCAAAGTAAATACTTTTTGTCCTCACCAAATTCTTCCACTATTTCTGCTTAATTGAAAAATTGAGTATACTAAGGTTGCAACTGTTGAAACTGTTATCACGAACAACTGTTTCTCGCATTAATAAGAATGTTCTTATTACTACACATTTAAAACTAAAAATAAACTGGATATGACCACTAGTAGC